>JADRCD010236123.1:0-21839 GCA_019843815.1 Montemys delectorum
GTTTAACGAAAGACAAAGGAGAGAAAGAGAAAGGGAAAGAGGAGGAGAAGGAAGAGGAGAGGGGGAAGGAGAAGGAAGAGTGGGAGGGGAGAGACAAGAAGAGGAAGGAGAGGGGGAGGAAGAGAGAAAGAAACTATCCTAAAAGTGCCATAGAAACACTGGGAAGGTTCTAAGGAGTTGCATTTTAGTTAAACAAAGTCTGGGTCCTCTGACAAGAAGTGTTTTCCAAATACTTTGTACTATTTATTCTGGTCAGGCTTCTAGTTATAACTATATTTTTCTTTATGGAAGTGTGCATGGTCCTCTTTGTCTCTATTATACAAAGCTATTTTTCATAGTCAGGATTAATGGAGTATATATACCTTAATTAAATTTAATATGAATTTAGCTCAGAGCATCACACACACACACACACACACACACACACACACACAAAATGTATCTTTGTTTGATTTCTCATAATGTAGTTCTATGTATTGAAATTCAAGTTATGGTAAAAAAATATCCTATATTAAGACTAATTCAGATTTATTTACTCAGTTTTAGGCAAGCAGAGTTAAGGAAATTGATGTCTCTATGACAGTCTTTATTTGGAGGGTTAGGTATTTATATAATGGATGAAAAATGAAGAATAAATGTACTGAGTATTTATCTCTAATGTATACATATCAAAATTATGAATAAAATTGTCCCAAAGACTTTTGTATCTGAAATAATGGACATAAAACTAAGTTATTTACTCCTAGATTCATTAGGTTATCCTAGGCATTGTACAAAAACTTTAGTTTTCATAAAAATAAAAATGAAAGCAATGCTCCTTCCCCTAGAGATAGAAAAATGATAGTTTGAATTGTCAGAATTTGTCAGAAGTTCTTATCATTATTCTTGGTTATTCATTGTAAATATATTTTATGACTTATAGGTCAAAAGAAAATGTATAATGTTTTGTTTTCCTTGTAGATATCGGTCCAGATCCACATGACTCTTTTGTTGATGGCTCTAAAAACGTAGTAGCTAGTATAAAACACATAAATTAAAATAAAGGTAATATATTGATTTCAATTTATAAATAACAATAATTAAATGGATGTGTGTGTTTAGTATCTCTCAACTTTTAAATTTTTGGAATTACATCGGCATCCCATTTCCTTCAGTATGTTGATCTTCACACAGCATGTGTTTTCCTTATCTATTTTGTTTTAATTATAGTGTGTGTATGTGTCTTTGTGTATTTCCAGACCAGATGTTCAAGTCTTGAGAGTCTTTCTAGATTAATATTTTCCAGGTTTATTTTATTTTATTTTATTATTTGTATGAGTGTTTTGCCTGTGTCTATTTATGTGTGCCATATGTATGCTTGGTATCCAGGTAGGTCAGTATAGGATGTCAGGCCTTTGGAAACTGGATTTACATATAGTGGAGAGCTGCTATGTGGTTTCTGGGCACTGAATCCTGGTCCCCTGCAAAAGCAACCAGTGTTCTTGACTACTGAGCCATCTCTACAGTCTTATCTGATTTTTTGAAAGACCATTTCTCACTGAAACTGGAGCTTACTTCTTTGACTAGGAAGACTTGCAAGCAAAACAGAGGGATATACTCCTGCCATTGCCCCTGTAAGCTCCAGCACTTACTGACCCAGGATTACCTGATATGGCTGATGAAAAAGGAATCTTTTTTTTTATTGTTTTATCTTTTTTATTAGATATTTTCTTTATTTACATGTACATTTCTCCTTTCCCAGGTCCCCCTCCAAAAAACAAACAAACAAACAGACAAACAAAAACAACAAGAACAAACCTCTGTTGCCTCCCCCTTCCCCATGCCTGTCACCCCACCCTCTCCCACTTATTGGCCCTGGAATTCCCCTACACTGGGGCACAGAACCTTCACAAGGCCGAGGTCCTTTCCTCCCGTTGACGATCAACTTTGCAATCCTCTACTATACACATGCTGCCAGAACATTCAGTCCCACCCTGTATAGTCCTTGATTGGTGGTTGGGTCCCTGGGAGCTCTGAGGGTACTAGTTAGATGAGCAACAATATGAAAAGGAATCTTTATTAGGCCAGGATGGAGGGGTATCACTAAGACCAAAGCTGAGATCAGGTTATCCAAGCAACAGACTTTTTATATCCTTAGTAGACGTGGAATATAATGGTGGTTGCCAGAATCAAAACAGTGGTAGTTTCCCAGGATACAATGATATTTTCAAGCTCTACAGAGTATACATATTTAATGTCTAAGACCAGTTGTCCTATCAAGCTACCATATGCTTCACTGACTTCTAGGGAACAAAAAAATCCCAAGGCAACCTGAAGGGTTCACTGCCTGAGGGAATGCCTCAATTTCTCGGGCACTGAAAGGCACACAGTATCTCAGGAGCCAAGGACTCTACCCTGAAAAACGTACACTTGTCTCTCAAGGCAGTTAGACCAGGTTAACTCTATGATTCTCTTCACCTCCTGATCCAGTATTGGGGTTATAACACCTGCTACTATGCCTGGCTTTTTTGTGGGTACTTAGGATCTGAACTCAGCTCCTTATGAAGTAGATTAAGCAATTTAGACACTGAGCAACTTCTCAGCTCCAGGCTTCTATTTTTAATTCAAAGCAAGAATATGGAATCATGCATTACAGAAGGGAGAGAGTGAGACCCGAGGCTGGACCTCTGATCCAACATGAGCTGGATTGTAGAAGATGTTATTTCTCTTGGGAAATAAAAATGACACAGGGTACCTCTTTTAATTCTCTGTAGACACATAACACACTGTGAAGTGTTAAGCTAAGAAAATGGAAGAAAACCATGTGAGAAAATGAAATACAGTGGAAAAAGATAGGGATATAATTTGATCTTAAGACTCCATGACCTCAAACAAGAATGTTGTCGTATCCTACAATTTGTGAATACAAGAAGGTTCCAGGGTAACCGGAAAACAAAGGATTATTAAAATGTTAGGATGATTCTGTGCATATTGGAATTTAAGGTATGCCTAGTAGTTCCTTCCTTTTATTTAAATGTTTACTAAACACTGCAATGATCACAGCTTTCTAAAATTTAACTGAACTTAACTCAGCTAGCATGTATCAGCTCACAGCCAGTGTGTGTTCCTCTTATTGAAGTATTTTAAAAGTGATAATTTATGCAAATTAAGGAAAATCATGTTTGTGCTCACAATAAAATCTGTTTATTTAATTAAACACATTGCCCTTTAAAGAAATAGCTTCTTGGATTTTTCAAGTTGGTTGTGATTCAGTGGTGGTTTTCTTTAGAGATACCTTCACATTGTTTTGACTAATATTTATTTGATTTCTTACTATTTCGTACATGCTATTCATTTTAATGATACTTGTCTCTTTCAAATAAACAAAATAAAACCATCAAAATGCCCGTGGAAAAGGATCCATGTGTACAAATGTTTTAGTGCCGTAACAGTAAGAAATCCCACAAGGTCCTGGAGACTGTTGTGCCACTGCCAAGCTTCCGTGGAACTTGTTTCTAATCTATCTGTGTCTCAAAATAGTATTATTAAAATATGTTCAGTAAAATTTTAAAGGGTTTTCTGTGTATCCAATTAAAAAATTAGTATGTTACGTGTTACATAGCAGAGACCAACACTTTCTGAACAAAATTTCCTAATAGAATGTATCTTAATTTTGCTGAGGGAGAAAGACTTGGATGTTGGGAGATTGCACATGTCATGTGCATATGGAAACACTAGTTTTATATGAGGTTATGTGGGGTTATCAATCACAAAATGAAATTTAAAAGGACTCTGAGTTGGGAGAGAAATAAGGTGAGAGGCGAGAAGGGAAGTTGGAAGGAGGTAGCAGTGGATCAATATACATCAAATGAGTGCCCTGGACTTTCTGAGGATAAAAACAGTATTTGAATAGTTAATCTACACAAAAATAAATACAATTCCTTCACAAAGAAGTTTTTCATAATATCTAGGTATGAATTCCCAGTGTAACACATACAGACGGTTTTAGAGAGGGAAATGGAAAATCATAGACCCTTCAGGTTTTCACTCATTTTAAATGCAGAGAATTACAAACTCACTGTTTATAAGTAAAGAAAGAAAATTACACTATAGCAATATTTTACAACTTAGTTTTAAAGCTGAGGGTAAGTTAATTGTAGAATTTATAATGCCTCTGTCTTTTAGAGGCACATGCATCAGTGGTTTGAACCACAAACATTTTGTATGTCATTTAAATACTATTTTTCTATGATCTCAAATAAAGTCATGGATTTTTTTTTATATCCTAGAAAAAGTTTCTTTAAGTAGCCATTAGCAAGTGATTATATTTAAAATTATTATCATGTGTGTGCATGTGCTTGTGTGTACTTGTGTGCTTGTGTGTGTGTGTGTGTGTGTGTGTTACCTTTTGTCTCTAATGGGTAGTATCTGGAAGCCATAGAACAATTTGTGTGAGTCATTTTTAGGTTTGGTGAGATACCTATTTATCTGCTAATGTAGCTCACTGGCCCAAGTGATTGTATTTAAATACATTAAAATATCAACATGCGATTTTGCAGGGGTGTGGGGGTGTGGTTCTGGACCAGTCAGTAATTCAGCAAGGGATTATAGCTGTCTGTGAGGTGTAAACAAATATAAGAGCAATAAGAAGAGTTAATTTTGCACCTAGGACAGTGGAAGCTAGATGGGCTGAAGCCCACCCTGCCTCCTCCCTCCATGTCATGGAGACATGTTGGCAGTCACAGGTGTGAGAGAGATCTGAGGATGTCAGTGGAAGAGTTTGTTGCCCAGTGGGATTGGTGGGGTAGTGTGCTGCAGCCTGGAGCTTAGGATGACCCAGGCTCCTAGCTGGACTATAGGATCACCCTGACTCTGGGCAATGAGCCCTGAGATGAGGAACAGTTCACTTTCTGGATGATATCTCTTCAGAGGACCACCATGATCCATGATGCCATGTGTAGTCCGTCATCCTGATGTGGCTGAGGGGTCTGGTCAACTTCTGTGACCTGTGTTATTGGTGTCATTACCACCTAACACCTTCTAGATGGATATGGTCTATGCTGTTGCATGAAAACAGGTTAAAGTCCACAGGCCATGCTGGCCCATCCCAGAGGGCCATATTGATGTGAATGGCTTGTACTGCTGAACCCATGATGATGTCAGGGTACCTAAAGCTACCGAGGGCCATGTCTAGATCTGTGGTCCTACTGCACCTTGGAGTCTGTGTTAATGCCTGTGGCCTATGCTACCAAGGGCCTGCAGATGTCCATGACAATGCACTGTGGTCTGAGGTTATGTTGATATCTTTGGGCTTTATGGACACTGGATACCATTCAGATCTGAGTGGCCTGTACTCTCTCCTGAGGCCATTTGGATCTCAGTGGTCCAGGCTGCTTCTGAGCACCTTATCTAGGGCAGTGATCCTACTGTAGCTGGGGGTCATATTTGCAGTCTGTGCTGTCACTAGAAACCATGAAGAAGCCCATAATCCCAGCTTCCAACTCACTATAAAATGCAGGGGAGATACTTTAGCAGGAACATTGATGACTTCAAGTGAACAATAGAGAAGGTGCGACATGGAAGGTTTCTGTGACAACCCCCCAAAACCTCCACCCCAAAACCTTCCAAGAAAATAACAGTCTATAAAAGAAGCCATCAAAAAGAAACCTTAAAAATTGTGATAATCATGCTGAAGTATATCTCTCCACCATTGATGGCTTCTGGCTGAGGTCCAGGTGGAGAAAGACTAAAGATTTCTTTAGTGGGTGGGCTACTGGGAGCTTAAACATTCCTCAGTAAGTATATGATCAACACAAATTAAACTAGTTTTATTCCATTGAATTAATAAATTATATTGTTGAGGAGTCACCAGTGTCAGGGCATGGAAGGATAGAGAAGTGAATATGGTTGTGGTGATGAAATTAAATATCCAAAGAATCAATACAAATAATATTTTGGAAAAAAAGAAGAGTTACTTTCAACATCAGGATCACAGAAGGCCCATCGACAGGAGCTTGTCTACAAAATCACAGCAGGACTTCTGGATAGTATCTACAAGTACAGAATCATATGGCATTCAAGCTTTGTCTCTTAAATCTCCTAAAGTTGTGATCTTGGTGTGATTATTGAATATTGACTATGTCTATGAAGTTATACTGGTTCTCAATATTACTTCATGTACTTGAATTTCTTTTTATTAATTAATTATTTTACTTATTTATTGTTACCTTCCCTCTTCACTTCAGTCATCAGACTTCTGGCAGCCTCTGCTTAGGGGCTAACACCTGGGAGCTAAGACAGATGCTCTCTGTTGACTATTGGTTTGTCTTTGAAGAAGCCACCTGAGTATGCCCATCACCTGAACATGCCCACTGCCTGAAGATCCACTGAACCTGGGGACTTTGGCACCTGAATTTTCTTTACAATATAATCTAGAGACTTGGTTTCGGTTTCTCTTGTAACCATAAAAACCCTGGCTTATTCTAAGTAAAGTTGGAGCCTTGATTGGGACGCAACTTGGCTTCATGTTTTCTCTTTGCATTTCAAACCCTCTATTTCAGGTCCTTTGTTCCCTCCTGGCTGAGAGAACCCTGTTCGTGAAACTGCGGGCAGTTTCAATTTATATCCCAAATGTTGTCCCCTTCTGGTCCCCCTCACAGAGTTTTTTCTTTCCCCACTTCCTTTTCTCTTTTCCTCTGCGAGGGTGGCCACCCCCCTTGGCTATTCCCCACCCTGGGGCATCAAGTCTCTCTAGGATTAGGTGCACCCCTACCCCCCTTAGAAGTACAAGGTTACACTCCCCTTTAATCTCTTCCATTTGTATTTTCCTTTTTGTTCTAGGCTATGATGTTTTTCCTTTCAATGAGTATGATTATAGGAGAAAAAATGATGTTGTCTTATCTACTTGTTCTCTTCTGCCATCACTGAGAAATATTTACTGAACATCTATGAACTCTCGAATGGATGTCTCTCAGTATTAGGATTTAAAATATTTATCATCTATAACCTGTAATGGAAGATATCCAGTTATGACTTTGGATATCTGAAGATAAGCTACACAGGCGGAGACAGAAAGAAAAGTTTTATAGCAAAGTATGCAGAAATGAGCTGATAAGGTTGTTATTACCAGGAAAACAGTGTCTATTTGTGCTAAGGACTTCACTACCACTGTGTAATTATGCAAGACCTAGACTCTTCTTAGGTTTGCTTCTCAGTGACTCCTGAGTGTCTTTCTTTACTTGAATTTCTATTCATTATTTGTTGAGTTCTACATGATTAATTCTATGTCTGGAATTCACCTTTATTCAAGTAGTCCATAACTAATACTTGCAGCTATTGCTAGACAAATTTCAGAGCCTAAATCAACTGTGAAAATATAAGTTGCTAGTTGTCTGCTTTAACTAAACTGAAACATCTTGGGCTGAGGAGCTGGCTGACAGTGAAGTGCTTATCTCCTAATAATGAAGACCAGAGTTTGGCTCTGCAGCATCCAACTGAAAGCTGAGTGTAGTTGTATTTGCCTTTTGTCCCTGTAGCAGTAAGATGGGAGGTAGAGACAGGTGGATATCTCAGTATTCTAGGGTCATCTGCCTGGCCCATGCAAAAAAAGTTCCACCCAAATTAGAGGTCATCTTGGAAGGTGTCAGAGGACTAACAATCATTGGTTATCTCTTATCTCCACATGTACACAGTGTATATGTACACACACACATGCACACACATACACATGCACACACATGTTGCACACACATGTCCACATACATACTGCATACACTCACATCGCATCTGATCTGCTAGTATCCTAAAACAATAATTTTCTGGGTATTTACTTCATTGTGTCATTGCCAATCCAATTGATTTTTGTTTTGTTTTGTGATTTATATTTTCTACATTTGATATTCTTCAAAAATACAATGTAGGAGTATTGTGGGTGTTATACATAGCACCAACTAAAGATCAGGATGACTGCTATTCAGTAGGCTTCTGCCTAGGTGCATCAGTACTCTGTGGATGCATAAAATGTCAATTTGGGAAGTTCAAATAACAAACGCTGAGTTTCTTACCATTCTCGATTCTCGAAATTCAAGATTAAGATTTTACCATAGTTGAATTCCTTGAGGGTTCTCTCCTCAGCTGGTAGAGAGCTGTCCTCTTTCCATGTCTTCAGATGTGCTCACAGCATCCTAATTCTCAATTCTTCCAAAGTTCTGCCATTTACCTTGGCGGAGGAACGTCCATCCTACATAACCTATAGACACTATTATTCTGATTTCAAATCAATTATCTGTCTAAGAGCCTATTTTTAAATACAATCATATTTTCATGCATCTCAGTGTATGAATTTGGATGAAAAATAATGTAACTAGCAATAATTTGTCTTTTAAATTTTCTTTAATTTACCAGATTTTCTTTTCTTCATTACCAAAATACCAAATGTTTAGTCATCATAGGGGTGCATATTGCCCTGAAATCTGAGGATTATAACTATATCATAGATGTATTCTACTACATGGTAAAATTACTATTGAATAATAGTGGTATATAAAACATCAAAAGTCTTGCTGTGTGCTGGCCATGAGCATAAAAAAATGAGATCTTTCATGGCTTCTGAGTCAATAGAAGTTGATCGCTCATGTATATATACATATATATATACATATACATATATATTTGTACATATATATTAATCAGTTTTGTAAATCATAAATTAATAACTGACATTTAAGAGATACATGCCTGTGTATAATGTACTTGATATCATATAATGGACCTTCACATTTTTTAATTGGTTGGTTCATCAAAACCTTTTGAGATTGGAAGAGTAAGCATTACATATATTAGGTTTTACACAAAGGAAAAAGGCTTCAATAATGTTGAAATAGTTCAGAATCACACATTTAACAGGCAAAAGTACAGAGACTCAGATTTAATCAGATGTCAAGCCCTGAGCTCCATTTCTTCTTATATTCTCATCCTTTGAGAGAAGCAATAAGTAAATGAAAATTTCGAACAAATGTTGTCATTTAAGCTCACAGCAAACATATATGAAATCTTCCAAAATTTAACTGTTCTTTCCAACACTGATATCAAATTTTAATCTCCATGCTAAGGTATTTGGTGGATAAAAATTCAATCTTACTGTCTATTTGAAAGTTGAATTTGGGAGGTGATTAGGGTTAATGGGTGCAGACTGGCTTTAAACAAAAGAGGAGTCATGAGCAGGACTCTGTCTCACCATATGGTCTTGAAGAGTCCTAGCAGAAAGCAGGACCTCACCTACCAGTACTACCCTTTGCAGCCTTTGAGCTTTTAAGAGAATACACACTTATTCTTCATCAATTAGTCAGTCTGTGCTACTTTATAATGTTAAGAGATGATTAATTCAAAGTGTTAACAAAGATAGTTAGAAAGAAGTTAGTAGAGAAAAAAGTAAGATGTTCAGTGGGCAGAAGTGGAAAAGGTGACATCCATTTGTGATTAGAACAGCAGCAACAAGGACTCTGAATCCAAGCAACCAAAAATGCCAAGAATCTGCCACTCTCAGATAAAGTTTTAAGGTTCTCAAATAAAACTGAGTAAAGAAAATGAGAAGACAGAACTTCCAAACAGACATGCAGTACATTTTCCCAGCCATACCTTAAAACATTGGGATATAGCTTGTGCAACGAAGCCAGTAAGTTCACAGTATATTATCACAGAAGTGTATAAGAGTTCTACCTGTCATTCACAAAGACAAGATGATATTGTTCCTTTTGGACCTGACTAGGCAAGGTTAAGACACACTGTTGCCATGCAGTGTGCTCAGCTATAAGCTCCTGTAGAACTGACAACTGGGAGATGGTTTGAAGAATGGGCACACCCAGAAAATGCAGAGAAGGTTCTAAAAAAAAGCATCATGCTTCATTTGTAATGGAGTATAGACTAGCAAAGAACTGCATTTGAGATTGTCAGCTAAGATAGTCAGGGACTTAGTGACTTCATAGGACAAGGCAAATAGAGTGAGTATAGGGAGCCACATAAGAGGTATGAAATAGCTGTAACACAGCACTGCTTTCTCAGACTCAGTACGTCTCCATTTGATGCTCTAAGCCTATTTGAGGCTCATGTCCTTGATTCAGATACTTTCTTGTGTCCTCCACATAAATATTGGTTGCCTTTTAATCCTGATACTTTGATAAGGCTCTTAATTGATATTGTTAGTTAAATAATTTATTAAGCATGATGTTTAGTCTTAATAACTCATTTGGAACAACCCAGAATCACCTGGGAAAGAAGTCTCAATGATGAGAGATTGCCTAGATTGGGTTGGCCGATAATCATATCTGGGGGACTAAGTACAAAGTGTGCATACATTTAATCACTCTGCTTTTGACAAGATGTGATGTGACTAGATTATACAAGGTTTCTGCCATCTTGACTTCTCAACAATAATGAACTATAACTGAAATAAAACTAGAACATTGAGAAACATTAATGATTGATATTAGCTCATAGTCTCTCCTTGCCACAGTATATACACATGTACAACACACACACACACATACACACACATACACACACATACACACACACATAAACACACACACACACACACACACACACACACACACACACACACACACACACCATACATGCACACGCACGCACTGACAACAAATACCTTTCCATAGACCAAAGAAGGTAAGTAGGCAGGAAGTGAAAGGCTTTAGAAAAGGAGGCTTGATTTCTCCAGAGAAAGCCCGGGTTGTGTTGATTAGCACTGAGAAGTTCTTGTCTCATCCTGGTGATTGAGCAGTGGCTGGAGAGAAGCCGAAGAGCGATGGAGAGAATGCACCTGGGAAATACAGCAGATGGGGCTCAACCTTTCAGGGCAAGTAGAGTTCTTGCAGGTTTATTGATTTTCTTTTTGAAATATCATTTTAGGGGCTCTAGCAAGTTTGTGAGTGAAGGTATTTTAAAGCAAGTTATAGCAAAGAAATATTTATGCTCATCACTGCCATCTCTAAGTTTTTGGTACCCATTGGGGCAATATGTTTCTATCCTTCATAGTACTGCCATTTACCAAGCAAAGATACTGCTACTCCAGTGAATTCTCCCATTAATTTAGCTCCTGCTGAGTGTCTTGGAAAGGAAGCAAAGGAAAGGGTGATTTTTTTATTTCACCATTATGTTTTGAAAGACTTTCTAGCTTGAAGAAATCTTTGAAGTTGTAGCCTATGATTTTAAGATTAACAGTAGTGATTTCAGGGACCTGTTATAGAAGAAGCTATAGCTCATCTGTGAAGGTGAATATGAAGGTTCCTGGTCCAAGGCAATAATTAAGTTCTGTTTTTTTGTTTGTTTGTTTTTGTTGTTGTTCAAGGACAGCCTGGGACAGAATGGCACTTTCTCCCAGGGAGAAAAAGAGAGGTAGTGGGGGTTGACATCTCTTTGAAATGGCATGAGTCTCTATAAACTTGCCTTGAAAACAAATTTAAGATATAACAAACTTTGCTTTATTGTTTTGCTGTGTGTGTGTGTGTGTGTGTGTGTGTGTGTGTGTGTGTGTGTGAAAACTCACCTGGGAAATTAGGACTGTTTCGACTTATTTTTTTCTATATGTATAACTTAGCTTTTGTTAACATTTAAAATGGTCTCTCTAGGTATTGCAATCTGAGCTGTTCCCTTCTTTGAATGAAGAATAGTCAAAGTTGGCCAGACTGGGTTATCCATCTACTATGGGGAGTAAGGAATTGAGTCTCTATATGTGTTCATATATTTATAATTATGAAAAATGTCAAATTTAAATAAAACTTCAAGGATTTCTCTCATTAAGTTAGCTTTTCAGAGATCCTTGGAAAAGAAACAATAGAATCTATGATTTGATACATAGGAGATAAGACTTAGTGGAAAGCAAGTTATAATGGAGTGAATAAAGAGAAAAAACTGTATTAAAACTGTCAGGAAATTGATAAATGATCTTATAGAGTGCAGAGGTAGAATTTTGTGAGAAGAAAGAAGTTGAAAGGAAAAAATGTTGTAAAGAAGGGGGAAGCTAAGAAAGGTCTAAAGAAAGAGCATAAAATGACAGAGAAGAAACACAAAGGAAGGGGTCCAATATAGTTTCCATGGAATGCATTTCTCTCATTTCTGCCATCCTCTTTACTTAAGAGAAATGGAAGCCCCAGCTAATATATAGAATGAGAAGGCTGCATCAACCATATTTCTTAATGAAAAGAGTGTTCAGAAATAGGAAAAAGAGTTTTCAGTATTATTCTTTAAAATAACAAAGAAAAGTAATACTGCCAAATTTCAGGAATGGGAGGGGCTCAGAAAGCCTGAATGTGGAAGAATCTGTAGGACAGATGATTAGAAACTGCTCACTACTACCTCAGGAGACTCTGGAACCCTGTCATGGGGAACTGCTAGAGCATCACCTGATGAGTTCTGCTCTCATCCTTCCTGTGGTAGGTTCATTTATGTTTCTAAGTTTCTTAATGCACTGGGCCCTTTTGTGCCATGTGCATGACAGGAGCAGGAGGAGGCTACTTTAGCTCAGGGGCTTTCAGCCCACCACAGAGGAAGGCAAGGCAGATGTCTCCTCTACTAATGCTGGAGCATGAGATGAAACATATTCACTGGTAGAGGAACAGGTGGAAGAGTAAACTCAATTAGAACCACAGGTTGGCATAATCTCCCATCTCAACCTTAGGACCCCACATTTCCTCACCATGCCCTATTTTCACAGGTTCTATAGCTTTCAGGAAGCATCACAAGCTGAGGACCGAGCAGTCATGGATGTGAGGATCCCATTCAAACCACCACATTCACCTTTCTGTTTCCATGACCTTCAGTGTGCAATAGTTAAGTCTTTCCCACCAAAGGTGGAATGCTCAGATTTATATCCCTTGACTTTGGGCTTGATCATTTTTCTGCTCACTGCCAGTGGGACATAAGTTGGGGGATATGATACAAAAGTGGTTTTAGTCATAATTCTGCAATTCTTCTCTCTAACTTCTGCTGTCACTGTTAAAAGGATGCCACAATTGTCCTCAGAGCCTTCAAAAGATGAGACACACAGAGAATAAACCTGAGTAAAGAGGTTTATTTAACTACCTGCCCGCTAAGCAGGGCAACGGGGCTGAATGAAGCTTAATAAAATGATTCCAGTGACATCACTAGGGATGAGGAGGAAATAACTATCCATTATTTAACCCACTGAGGTTTTGTGGTTAGAAGTTGCAATATAGCATTTGTTTCAGTATTTCCTTGATTTGGGTTTAAAGCTCTTGGCTGGAGGTAGCCCCACCTCGTAGTGTCATGAATAGTTACTTGAACATACCTTATTTACATCTTTTATTGGGTTTCAGCATTCGTCCATCCTATTAACCTTGGGTCTGATGTCAGACACCTGGACCAGGCCTATATTTCGAGCCTGGAGAGATTATTCAAATCAAAACTATCTAGTCTACAGGAGACTGAGATTCTAAACTGACTATTCTGAGTACTGAAGACAAGCTGGTCCTCTGATTCTCTAGTTCCCCTATGCTCCATTCCTTTTATTTAACTAGGTATTAGTGTTTTGTAGCACCACCAAACAAATATTATGTAGGAATTCTCAAGCAACACTTTAAGATACTATGTACCCAATATCATAGATCACACATAAATATCTGAGCTTTCCCTGTGGTGTTTCTGACTTTATACCTTTGCTTGCAACAGCACTTTCAAAGTACATTTAATGGGAGGAAAAGGCACATGAGAGAATGCAGGTTCTCTTAATATATATGACATGGAAATCAGTTACACCAAGTCTTTCATGTAATTTAGAAATTCAAGGCTATGTGAGGTGCATACTGTGTAATTTTCTAAGGAAATAGTATCATAGCACCTTGGGTATCATGTAAATGAAATCTTACTGGAGTCTTTGGGATTTTTGACTAATAGTTACGTATAATTGCCCTGACCCTCTGGGCTTTCAGCAGGGACTTAGGGCAGGAGAGAGAGACTGAGAGGGATAAGAGACAGGAAGAATGAGAGCAAGACAGTTGTCTGACCAGGCTCTGAAAAACTTTACTCAGGGGGAACAATACAAAACAAAAGGAAGCTTCAAGGGAGGAAGGAATAGCCTGGGGCTTTCTGAAGGCCAGGTGGCAATCTTCAGTTCCTGGAACCAATGGCCACAATGTCCTCCACACCCACAAATATTCTCACTGTTAGACTACACATGTTCTCTCAGGGCTGTTAGTGTAAGATTGTAATTTTCCACAGGCCATGGTTAAGGCCATGGCTCCCAGCATATAATGATGCCTCACCCATTTTTCTTGGAATAGGAAGTTTTTAATAGTCTTGTCCATGCCTTAGGTTCCTTTATAACTGGCAAATGTTACAGTGTATTTTTTTTATAGATTATTGTGTCACTTTTAGCTGGTCAGTTTTAGGCAAAGTACTATTCCCCCTCCTCTTATATTCTATATGAACAGGGTGGAGATATTACCAGGTTTAAAAAGAGCATAGAAGGCTTCTGTGCTTACATAAACTTATCTCAGCACAGTTAAAAACTGTAAAGAATGCCATGGAAACACACATACAACTAACATTATACAGATTGAGTGGTTTATACTTAAAAATATATATGTATATATACACATTCATACACACACACACACACACCACATATATATATATATATATATATATATATATATATATATATATATGTTTGTGTGTTTTCAATAACAGATAATAAAAGAAGAAGCTATAACTTTGAAGGAGAGTTGAGAGTGGTGTATCAGAGAGTTTGAATGGAGGAAAGAGGAGAGAAAAATGTTGTAATTATATTATAATCTCAAAAAATGAAAAAAGAAGTGAAGGCAGGCAAAATTTATAAATAGTTTTCTGTTCTATTATCTCTTGCACTCCATTTCTGTGTTAGAATTATAAAAATATAATGATATAACACTCACTCTGGTGAAGTAAAGGAAATCTGAAGTAATTATAAGACAGTTTATTGAAACAAACAATTTAAGTTATTCAATAGCATGTGCCAATCACATCCTGTCAATCTTTTGTATTTTTCTGGAATGTTGGCTAATGAAAGTTGGATTAGAAAGTGCAACTGTATTAAACATTTTGTTATTTGTTTTGGTTCTGTTGATGTGCCACTCACTAAGGCTTTAGTTCTCTAATATAGTCAGTATTATGAATGGTTACAGAAGCTATGGTAAAAACAAAAGGTGCACACATCATAGTAAACATAACTATGGGCTAGTAAGCTATAGAAATAAAATAATAGCTATATTAAAATATTTCACTAATGTTCAAGCAGTTTTATTAGCTATGCACAACAATAATGATTATATTATTAAGTGTAAATAAAACGTAAATGTCAGTGTTCCATAAATTAGAGATTTCTTCTGAAAGTAAGATATTTGCCAGTAAAGAAAAGTTCCATCTAGTGACAAATATCAGCCGAATCCCCTTCATGCTCTTCTGACATCTGTGAGTGTCTGACAACTGGAGGAGTTAATTTGACCACTCCTCCAGCCATCAGACTTATCCATAATCTTCTATGTCGACTGTGGGGTATTTAAGATGAGAAATCATCTGAGGAAGAAGAAGCTACCTGCAATATCTCAGATGAGTTTACAATTTCAGGTCTTGCTAAACGATGGCCTAGAATGGTCAGAATTGCACTACTTATGTGTGTGGAGTGATTGGACACACTAATATTTTCTCAGATGAATATGCCTGCTGTGGGATAACACTAAAACCAACATAGAATAGTTATACGCAATACTGGAATGGTTTATCAAAGAAGTAATTAAAAATTGGGCTTAGATATATTATGTAGTCTGGCCATGATATTTACTATGATGAATTTATTTAACTTCCATGAATATTAGGGATCTTCACGTCTTATTAACAGAAGAATAATGATTGTGTTGTAGAGACACTTACTGATTGTAGTAAAAATCAGAACATGAAATATTAATCTAGCTTTTGACACCTGATAGATAGAGATTATAATGGCGACCTCAGCTGTCAGCTTGACACGCCTGGAAAGAAGGAGCCTCTGTTGAGGAATTGGGCCTGCCTCTGTGGAATTTCCTTTTCTTTGTCTAATATAAAAATGCTTTCATTTTATAAAATCAGCATGTAGTATGTTAGAAATCATCATGCCATCTTCAAACAAAGTGTGCTTTTATGGTTTTCCTTCCCTTTGTCCCTCACACACCCCTGACCCCCACCCTAGATCCCTTTACTCTTTCACATCCCATGTGTTCTTGGACTTACTCCCACCCTATCTTACAATCTGCTTTTATTATTATTAATCATTCCATTCATTTACATCTCAAATGATATCCCACTTCCCAGTTACCTGCTCCACCAACCCTCCATCCCATGTTATCCAACTTCCTGGTTACTCATCTGCTACTCCCTTATCCTACATCTGCTCTCCCCTTTCCCTTTTGTCTGTTTGAGAGTGCTCCCCTGTAGCCGCCTGCAGCCACACGTACGAATGGGTCTTCTGGAATGGAAATCAGGGCCTGAAAAAGTTAAGGGTACCGGAATGCCGGAAGGGGTTTGAAAAAACGAGACCGACAACAGATAGATAGAGCAAAACCCCTCCCACAGTCCGTCAGCAACATGGCCCAATCAGCAGCTTCATCTTCAGTCTGTGGAAATGGGACTTCTGGCATAAGAGGAACTTGGAGAGAGGCGTGGCTATTAGCAGGAGGTTGGAGAGAGGTGTGTCTATTTGCAGCAAGGCAGGGTCTGACAAAACCAGCCCTCAGCTGTAGGAGGGTCACAGTCCCCCACCCACCCACACTCTCCTGCCCCATCGCTCTAGCATCCCCCTACTCTGGGACATCAAACCTCCCTGGAGCAAGGTCATCTTCTGCTACATAAGTATCTGGAGCCATGGATCCCTCTAAGTACACTGCTTGGTTGGTGGTCTAGTTTCTGGGAGAACTGGGTGGTGGGGCTAGCCTATGTTATTCTTCCAATGGAGTTGCAATCCCCCTCTGCTTCTCCAGTCCTTCTGCCAGCTCCCCCAACAGGTTCCCTGAGTGCAGTCAGATGGTTGGCTCCAAGCATTCGCATCTGCATTGGTCAGTTGCTGGCAGGACCTCCCCAGGAACTGCCACACTTGGTTCCTGTCCACAAGCACTTCTTGACAACAGCAACACTGTTGGGTTTGGTGTCTGCAGACATGATGTACTTCCAGGTGGGGCAGTTCCCCTGTTGGCCCTTCCTTCAGTCTCTGTTCCATTTTTTTTGTCTCTGTTCTTCCTTTGGACAGAAACGTTTCTGGGTTAAAAAACTTGAAGATAGGTGGGTGGCCCCTTCCCTTGACCAGGGTCCATGCCAATCTACTGGAGGTAGTCTCCAAAGGTTCTATTTCCCACTTCTTTGCACTAAACCAGCACCATTTGCTGAAAATGCTATCTTTTTTCCCACTTAATGGTTTTAGCTCCTTTCTAACTCTATGATGAATTGAGTTGGAATTTTGATGGGGATTGTATTGAATCTATAGATTGCTTCAGCAAGATGGCCATTTAGACTATATTAATCCTGTCAACCCACAAGCATGGGAGATCTGTCCATCTTCTGAGGTATTCTTCGGCCTTGTGAAGGTTTTGTGCCCCAGTGTTGGGGAATGCCAGGGCCAATAAGTGGGAGAGGGTGGGGTGACAGGCATTGGGAGGGGGGAGGCAAAAGGGGGTTTGTTCTTGTTTTTGTTTGTTTGTTTGTTTGTTTGTTTGTTTTGGAGGGGAACCTGGGAAAGGGAAAATGTACATGTAAATAAAGAAAATACCTAATTAAAAAAAAAAAAGAAATTCTTGTTGTACAGATCTTTCACTTGTTTGGTTAGAGTCACACCAAGATAGGTGATATTATTTGTGGCTATAGTGAAGGGTGTTATTTCCCTAATTTCTTTCTCAGCCCACTTATCCTTTGAGTAGAGGAAGGCTACTGATTTGTTTGAGTTAATTTTATATCCAGGTACTTTGCTGAAGTTGTTTATCAGGTTTAGGATTTCTCTGGTGGAATTTTTGGGGCCACTTAAGTATACTATCATATCACCCCCCCCCAAATAGTGATATTTTAACTTCTTCCATTCCAATTTGTATCCTTTTGATCTCCTTTTGTTGTCTAGTTGCTCTGGCTAGGACTTTGAGTACAATATTGAATAGGTAGGGAGAGAGTGGGCAGCCTTGTCTAGTCCCTGAGTTTAGTGGGATTGCTTCAACTTTCTCTCCATTTAGTTTGATGTTGGCTAGTGATTTGCTGAATATTGCTTGCACTATGTTCAGATATGGGCCTTGAATTCCTGATCATTCCAAGACTTTTAACACTAAAGGATGTTGAATTTTGTCAAATGCTTTTCCAAATCTAATGAAATGATTATGTCTTTTTTTGTTCTTTGAGATTTTTTATGTAGTGGATTACGTTGATAGATTTCTGTATATTGAACTATCCCTGCATCCCTGGGATGAAGCCTACTTGATCAAGGTGAATAATCATTTTGATGTGTTTTTGGATTTAGTTTGTGAGAATTTTATTGAGTAGTTTGAATCAATATTCATAAGAGATATTGGTCTGTAGTTCTCTTTCTTTGCTGGGTCTTTGTGTGGTTTAGGTATCAGTGTAACTGTGGCTTCATAGAAAGAATTAAGTAAGTTCCTTCTGTTTCACTTTTATGGAATAGTTTGTGGAGTTTTGGTATTGATCAATGGACTAGAATTGAAGACCCAAACATAAATCCACCCACCTATGGACACCGACTTCTGATAAAGATGCCAGAATTACACAATGGGAAACATAAAGCATCTTTAATAAATGCTGATGGTCTAAGTAGATGTCAATATGTAGAAGAATGCACATAGACCCTTATCTATCACCCTGCACAAAACTCAAGTTCAAGTGAATCAAAGACCTCAACATCATACCATATATACAGAACCTTATAGAAGAGAAGGTGAAGGTTAGCCTTGAAATCATTGGTGCAAGGGACAACTTTCTTAACAAATTTAATACCAACAGTACAGGCACTAAGATCTAAAATCAATACATGGGACTACATGAAACCGAAAGCTTCTTTAGGACGAAAGGTACAGTCAACAGGACAAAATTGCAGCCTCCAGAATGAGAAAAGATTTTTATCACCTCCACATTTGACAGAGGGATAATTTCCAAAATATGTAAAGAACTTAAGAAACTAGACATCAACAAATCAGATAATCCAAGTTTAAAAAATGGGATACACACCTAGACAGAGTGGCATTTACTTGATTGATAATCACTTGTGGGAGGGCATGGCCGATTGTGGTTGGTAACATGCCTACACAAGTGAACCAGGAAGTTATTAAAAACAAAGACAGAGGAAATAAACCAGTAGCTGAATTCCTCCATGGTAACTGATGCAATTCTTGCTTCTAAGCTCTAGCTTTGCTTTTCTTTGATTATTGACCTATAAGCCCACCAAACTCTTTGCTCCCAAAGTTTCATTTGGTGTTGGTTTTTATGACAGCATTAGAAAGAAAACTAGAATACCAAAGTACTTTTGGATCTACACAAATAAAGCACAAAACAAAGAAGAAAACATTCAAATAAAGTAATGTTAAAAAGAGAAATACTAATTTTATTTTTCATCAATAGTATATCTGTATAAAAATCCAACAAGGATTAAACACTCATTTCACTGTTTAGCTCTTTGTTTGTTTGACACAAGGTCTCAGGTAGCCCATGCTGGCCTCAAAATTGCTAAGAAAGTATGGCATTGATCTTCCTAATTCCTTCTCCTCTACCTCCCAAGTTGTTGGTATTGCAGGCAGATGTGCAATACTGTTCCATCTCCTCCTATGTCTTAAGTTCCTAGTCACCTGATTATCAAAAAACATTTGACATTTATCATGCATTTGTCAGCATGTATTCACTATGGCACTTATAAGAAAAGATATAATCAGAACAAGGTCATAAATAGCTTCCTTTTCCAGGAAGAGAGATGAGGCATTATTATATACAACTATTAGTCAGTAGTCCCAAAGAGCTTGCAATGAGAAGTTCACTTACATCAGACCCAAGATGCTGTAATCAAATTAGCTAAGAAAAATGCACACTGTACATCTTCTGTGCCATAAAAAGCCCACAAATTAAAATTTCTCTGGAGATTCAGCAGATATCATTTAATTGCTATCCATACATGAGCCATGAAAAACAATTTTATTCTTTTACATTTATTTTTATTGCAACTAAATCACTATTGATAATTTGTAAGAATATTGCTGAATAAAATACCATTTTTCAGTATGCTGCCGGAATTAAAGTGATAAGGAATTAGCAACACTGGGAGGGGGTTGTGGGAATGGAAAATGGAGTCTTATGTTCACAGACTCAGGAAAGAGGAGGAATCACTGATTTCTGACACAAAGGACTAGAGGTTATGGGGAGAGCCTTGTTAGGGTGAAACTTCTAGAATGCTTAAGAACTGTAAGTAGAGAAATTAGCTAGAGAAATGCCTAAATTGAAGGGAGACATGAGAATAGAAGTACATAAAGTCCAGAATATTAATCTAGGATATCTTACAAATGAATCATTTATTTTTTATTCTTCAACAGCAGCAAGGAATCTTTTAAAAATAAAACTTAAGAAAAAAACCTAAATCTAAGGTTATGCTCAAGCACAGAACCCTATAAAGAGCAGGAAGGGTATCTCCTGTACTATAAAATATTGGATTTTAGACCAGATTGTTATTATATCTTGATCACTGACCAAGTGAGTGGCCATTGAGGAGACCCTTGAATAGCCAATGTGTTTTAATTTTGGGAATTATAGATTCATCTTATCATCTCTGATGATCTGGTCAAAGTTTTGGGAGGAGGGTGCTAGACCAACCTGTAGGAGGTGGAAACTGAACCCAGGCTCTAGGCAAGAGGTACGTGTACTCTGAAGTAGTGATTTATCACTCTAGCCCCCAAAACTATCGATATAAACTTTATTAAGATATAAATTATACTTCATATTTTGTAATGAAATCACATATGCAAATATAGAGCATTTATGGGAGTGAAAACAACCCAAGAAGCATGAAGCATGCCTTAGTGTCCATGCAGATTCATTTAATTTTTAAAACATTGCAAAATATATGATTCTCTTCACAATTGTATTTGTTTTTTATTAGATTTCACTTCATCATTAGCTGATATACATCATGTCTAATGCTCATAGTAATAAATTCCCAACAATATACAAATCTGAGATGGCAATGGGAGGTAATGTTCCTTGAGGTTAAGCTAAACAATAAGGTTGAGGTTAAAGTATAGCAATATGTTTTAGTCAGGGTTTCTATTCCTGCACAAACATCATGACCATGAAGCAAGCTGGGGAGGAAAGGGATTATTCAGCTTACTTCCACATGGCTGTTGATCACCAGAGGAAGTCAGGACTGGAACTCAAACAGGTCAGGAAGCAAGAGCTGATGCAGAGGCCACGGAGAGAAGTTCCTTACTGGATTGCTTCTCCTGGCTTGCTCAGCCTGCTCTCTTATAAACCCAAAATGTCTAGCCCAGAGATGGCACCACCCACAAGGTGCCTACCCCCTTGATCACTAATTTAGAAAATGCCCCACAGCTGGATCTCATGGAGGCACTTCCCCAACTGAAGCTCCCTTTTCTGTGATAACTGCAGCCTATGTCAAGTTGACACACAAAACTAGCCAGTATAATTGACCCCTTGTCAACTTGACACACAAACACATCACTATTAAGCCTCAACCCTTATGTTTTTATTCATCTCCAAGATTTAAAGTCCCACAATCTTTACATATTAAAAGTCCAATCAATTTAAAATGTCTAATATCTTTTAAAATTTAA
>JADRCD010236124.1:0-42584 GCA_019843815.1 Montemys delectorum
TGCCTTCTAGTGATGGCCCCTGAACGCCCAGATTAGCAAAAAATACACGGTTGTTTAGTTATTGTTGAGTTAATGTATAAAGTTGCAGAAAAGCCGCGCGGTTCATTGTTAGGACAGCTGATGTTCGTCTATTTGAGCCTGTGGCAGTTCCCTCAGGTTGAGGTTTAAAGGGGGCAGACTGACTTCACTTTAGCTCTGGTCACTAAAAAGTAATGGTAGGTATACTCAACTTCTAGGCTTAAATTTTTTTTTATGTTAAATATTGTGTATTTGTGGTAAGTCATCAAAAATGCAGCAAGTCGCAGCTCCTGCCAAGTATGTGCAGATTTTTTGGGTCTATTGTACATTCTTTAAGTACAGAAAAAAAATGTACACAGTGCCTTTGAGCCAAGGAGCTTCATCTAGCGTTAGCCAAAGTCATTTCAGAATCATAGGGAAATAAACAGTACACACATGGTTATAAATGTGTGTTTTCTTTTTTGACTCCCTTTCCTCTTTGCATAGAAAACTTGCAGTTCATATTGCCATATTTATGAATCTTATGGACATTGTATTTCTGGACTGGTATTTATTCACAGAGTCCATTTTCTTCTTTGGTGTGTGTGATGGCTCTTCTTGGTTGTCAACTTGACTAATCTGGAATGAACTACAATCCAGAAATGGAAGAGACACCTTTAATCTGGGCCATACCTTTTGCTGGAAGCCTGTATAAGAACAATGGAAGAAGGAAGGTTTTTGGTTTTTGTTCTGTTTTGCTTTGTTGCCTGCTTGCTAGCACATCCATTTCTTCGCTGGCATTGGAGCCTACTTCTTCAGTAGTTCAGCATTTACAGAAGACCAGCTGAGACACCTAGCCCGGTGGGACTGAGAAACTTCTTGATTACTGATCTCTTCATTCACAGCTAGCTATTGTTAGAGTAGTTGGACTACAGCCTAAGTCATTTCAAAAATTTCCTATGTGTGTATATATATATGTATGTATATTCATGCACATACATATTCCAGACAGACAGACAGACAGACAGACAGACAGACAGAAACTCATTTCACAAGTTCTATGACTCTGGAGAACCCCAACTAGCCTGCTTGATCTGGCCCTCTAGTTCACCTGGGATAATGATGACAGCAGAGGTACCTGGGAACACTGGGAAGAAACTCTATGAGGTAAAACAGAAGACGTCTATGAACTGTTAGATAGTCCCAGCAGAGTCCTCCTGCAGTCCAAGGACCAGATTACAGCAGGAGATGCAGCTAGAAAGGACCACCAGAAGGCAAAGATGCAGTCTCCGATAAGATCTCCAGCTGTGCGTTTCAGTTGTTACAGGAAGCTGGTATAAAAACTGCTTTCACCAAGAAATTTGGGGAGACTGCTTTCATTGCACCCCGATGTGAAATGATTCCAACTGAATGTGTATGCTGAAGAATAGCAACTGGATCTTTTCTCAAAAGGAACCCTGGTGTAAAGGAGGGGTATAAGTTTTATCCACCAAAAGTGGAGATGTTCTTCAAGGACGATGGCAATAATGATCCACAGTGGTCTGAGGAGCAACTCATTGCTGCAAAATTGTGTTTTGCTGGACTTGTTATAGGGCAGACTGAAGTGGACATCATGAGTCATGCCACACAAGCTATACTTGGAATTCTGGAGAAATCCTGGCTGGTTAGTATGAAGATTGAATTTGGTGTTGATGTAACCACCAAAGAGATTGTTCTTGCCAGTGTCATAGAAAATGATTTCTGGAGACAATGGCCATTGGGAGATCAGAGCCAGCAGAAAGATAAACAGTCTTAAATGGGATCTCAAAGAAGTAACTCCAGAAAAACATCAGATGGTAAAGAAAAACTTTGAGTGGGTTGCAGACTGAGTTGAGTTGCTTCTCAAGTCAGACAGTCAGTACAGGGTGCTGATGGGTTCAACCTCTGACCTTGGTCACTGTGAAAAAAATTAAGAAGGCTTGTGGAAATGTCAGGATTCTGTGTGAACTTAAAGTAACATCCATGCATAAAGGATGTTTCTTTGAGGATTAAGACAAATTATGAAGGGGATGGTGTACCTCCTATATTTGTCGCCGGGGTAGGCAGAAGCAATGGACTAGGCCCAGTGATGTCTGGTAACACTGAATATCCAGTTATCGGCTGTCCCCCAATCACACCAGACTGAGGTGCTCAGGCTGTGTGGTCATCTCTTCGACTGCCCAGTGTTCTTGGCTGTTCAACTATACTTTCTCCAGAAGGTTCAGCCCAGTTTGCTACTCAGATATTTGGGTTAAACAACCATCATTTGGCGTGGGCTAAGCTTCGAGCGAGCATATTGAACACGTGGATATCCTTAAAACAGGCTGATAAGGAAATCAGAGAATACAGTTTGTAAAAAAGCAATCTGATTTTTAGGAGAAAAGTTACATATTCCTAGTTTGGATTTAAAGAAAAAAGTCAAGCAAACTGATTTCACATAAGAGAAAACAATTCAGTTTACTAATTGAACAAATGGTCCTCAATGTTTATGAGTTGGCACATTGTCAGTGGATATTATTAATACTTTCTAGTTCTACATAGTGATATGTCCCTGTAACCTTAGCACTGCAGAGGCTGGGGCAGCAGGATCACTAAGTTCAAGGCCACCCTGAACTGTGTATTGAGACTCTGTACTTGCCGGGGAGGGAATCTTTACAGTTAGTAAAATTGGCATGACACTGCTAAATTATATCTCATCCTCTGTGCAGTCATTGTTGGGTAAATATGTAATTATGGAACTGGAGCAATGTGTCTGTGATTCAAGAACTAGCATGGCTCTCTTGCAGACGACCTGAGTTTGGTCCCCAGCATCTGTGTAGACTGCCTCACAATGAATAAGCTTAACTCAGGGGCTCTGACCCCGTGGCTTCCTTAGGCACCTGCTCTCAAACACTATCCCATTCCCCCCACTCAACACACAGTTTAAAAAAATAAGCTAAGGGTTTGCAGCCCCTTAGGACGAACAACAATATGAACTACCTAGAACCCTCAGAGCTCCCAGGGACTCAACCACTGACCAAAGAGTACACATGGTGGGACTGATTGCTCCGGCAGCATATGTATAGCAGAGGATGGCCTAGTCGGTCATCAGTGGGAGGAGAGGCCCTTGGCCCTGTGAAGGTTCTATGCCCCAGTGTAGGGGAATGTCAGGGCCAGGAAGTGGGAGAGGGTGGGTGGGTGAGCAGGGGGAGGGGGAAGGGAACAGGGTTTTTTGTTTTTTTCTTTCAGAGGGGAAACCGGGAAAGGAGATATCACTTGAAATGTAAATAAAGAAAATATCTAAGAGAGAGAGACAGAGACAGAGACAGAGACAGAGACAGAGACAGAGACAGAGAGAGAACACCAGCTAATACAGTGTGGATTCAAATGTGACAGATATAGTAGTGTTTTGTGTATAACCAAATCTTGGTTTTTCTCACTCCGCATGACATTTTGAGATTCTTCTACATGTATACATCTAGCTTATACTCGTCCCTTTTTACTGCTATATGCAGCTTCACTAGATGGTAATCCCACATTTATTTAGTCTCCTGGGGAGGCGGATCCAGCCGTTCAACATTGTGCTCCTACTGTGGTAAGCTTTCCAGTATAAGATTTTAGCTTGGCCTTTAAAGTCTTTTCCACCTTGTGGCACTCACAGACAGTGAGAGTATTTATAAAAGCACCTTTGTATGGTAGGTTGCTTTTGACTGAAGGAACCCTGCCTGCCCCAGATGCTCGTGTGGAGCGTCTAGTTCTGCTATAAGCCAGCCTTGGCTCAAGTCTGGCAGCTGTGCTGGGGATGGCACCCTTTGTAGTCCCTGGGAAGGATTCTTATACACTGTGTACGTCCACAGGTGTTTTCAGATGGATAACTAAGACTTTTCAAAGTAGGTTTAAATATGCTTTCAGTATAGTATAAATGCTGACCTTTAAAATGAAATATCAAGTTTTATGTTTGTCTAGTAGAATCCAAACACTGTAATGATTTGACACTCAACATTTCTCTTGGAAAATGTGGGAAAGTTGTAAGAACAATTCCTCAACAACATGAAGTTTTACATCCTTAGTTGAACTCACATTTATATTATCTTCACATATGGAATTTTATTCTGCTATAATTTTAAAAACAACTTTCAGCTTTTAGTGCCATTAGTTTGGAATTGAGTTTATGAGGTATAATTTGCATGTGGTGGGAGTCTCTGTTAGTAGGTGTTAAACACTGTGTGGGTTTGTTAGATGTATCCAGTTGTGTAACCAGGGTCACAATGTTGAGTATTCTGTCTCTTCCAGTTCCCTGACTGGACTCCCAGCCTCTGCCATCGCTGTTCAGAGTTCTGTCCCTGTGCTGTAGCTTTTCCCAGAATGTCCTAAATCACGTCACACCATTGTCATACCATATAGCACATAATGTAGGTGGTTTGGAATAGATGTATGTTGCCCAGTTACTGAATTCCTGAATTGAACTGAGCAGTAACGTACCCCAGATACTTTGTGTATACTTGTGTTTTGTTGAGAACGCCTCAGACCTACTTTCCTAGAGAGCTGTGTCTGTGGCAGGTATCCCACTACATGCTCATTAACAAGCACCAGGGCTGATCCAGGTTGTGTTGGTAGTGTTGGGTTTTTTAGTTCTTCCTAACAGGCAGGTAGTGATAGCTCCTGGTACTTTTAAATATGTGCCCAGTAAACAACTAAAGACTTCAACAGTTGGTTTTTATCCTTGCCCACGTCTGTGTTTATTTAAGTCTTGCTTAGTATTTGAGTTGGTTGGGTTTTTTTTTTCAGTCCCGAATTATGAAAGATTTTTATTTAAACCATATACAACTTTTAATCTATGATATTTTTTGCATTTTCTTAGCACGTTCTTTTAAAGACAAAGGGACTTTTACAGTTAAACCCAAATTACTATTAAATGATTAACATTTACTGTATTAATGTAGTCCTATGTTAGAACTCTGTGCCTAACAGAGCTGTTATGCCTTTAATCGAACGTATCAGCTTGGCTAGGCCATGCGACCTCAAAATTTGGTTAAAAACTGGTGTGGACCTTGCTGTGAAGATATTTGAAAGGCATTATTCACAGTTCAATCAGTAGATTGTGGTGGTGTAAAGTGTCCTTCACAGTGGGGTGGCGGGCAGGAGTGGGGCGGGGGGGGGGGGGGGGGGGGGGGGGGGGAGGTGGCCTCCACGCGGTCTCCAGACTGCAGCCGGTGTCACCAGCTCCTTCCTGGACTCGGTTCTGACTCATTGATGTGCTAACATCATATTCTTATTACAGAAACCCATCCTGATGTCTGGTGCCTCAGCAGCATTTGTAACCCACTGTACTGTTTTATGAACCTTCAGCTTCCCCCTTAAAAAAAAAAAATGGAACTCAAAACAAATTTCTCTTCAGTTTTGTTGTTGATTGTTTAATCAGTTACCTACACCAACTTGAAACTGGAGTATTCCAGTTGACGAGGGCTGCACTTCCTTTTCTAGGATTTTTTCTAATCATTCGTACTGTTTTGTTGTTTTAATGTAGGTTTTTCTGCATGTTATATCATACAACTATACAAAAGTACAAATATTTTAAGTGTCCTGCTAGTCTCTATAAATTCTCATTGGTTTTCATATGCTGGTTTTATATTGCAACACTGCTGAAAGTCTGGGCGTGTTGTGAGTGCTCTAACAAGAACCTCAGGCTGGGTGACTTCAGCAGGGAGAGCATCTTTGCCCAATTCTGTGGCTGCAAAGTTTGCCATCTGGTGCCCTCACAGTCTGGGTCTCTCCATGGGTCCAAGATGGCTGCCTTCCTGGTAAGGGCTTATGTAGCCCTTCCTTGGTGTGTGCTCATAGGGGAAAGGATCTCTTTTTCCTGTTCTTTATAAGGATGTTCATCCCCCAAGGCCCCATCCTCATTACCTAATTACTTCCCAAAAGCCTTCCTCCAAAGGCTGCCACCCTGGGTGTTCGAGCTTCAACCTAAAAATGGAGCCATCTAGTTTATAATACTAAGTTAGCTTATCAATTCTCATTCTATCTTAGGAATTGTGATAGTTCACGCTTCTTAGGCATACAGCAGTGTCATCTTCGAACAGTAACTTTTGTCTGTACCAGTTCTTCACGTCAGTGACTTGCTCTTCTTCTTGTGCTGGCTAGAACCTCCTGTGCTGGGATTAGTAAATGTACCACCCGGCATCTTGTGTCGTTCCTGTCTTAGCAGGGAGGAGAAGGCTTTAGTATTTCATATTGGATGTGATGTTTGTAGTAGTGTTCTGTGCTTCATTTCATTTTTTGAAGGAAGGGAGGGGAGAGCTGATAGCATTCATCAGATTAAGGGGGCCCCTATAAATACATATGATGTGATGGGTTGATCTTCTGCTCATATTGGCACAATCATGTGGTTTTCCCCTTTGATTGCTTGGTGGATGCACTAGATGTTCATGGGGAGAATAGAGAAGCTGTTGCATCCTTAGCTAATTTGAGGCTCAGAAAAGTTGTAGTTGTTTAATGGTTTTGTTGTTAAGGGGATTGTATATAGTAGAATATAGAGTATAGCCTTGTTAAATGCATCTGTTACTATGTAACAGGTGCTCAGTGGGAATGGATCAAGGGACAGAGGAGTACTTTAAAACTGACAAGTAGCTTGGAAAATAGACAAGTTTCTCTTCCCCTCCCTCCCTCCGTGTGTTTGTGTGAGTGTAGTGTAGTGTGAACTGTGTGTGACCGTAGTATAGTGTCCCTCGTGTCCGGTCATGTAGTGTAGTGCGTGCACATGCAGGTCAAGGCCTGAGGTCAAGTCTTACATGTGTTCCTCAATTACTCACCACCTTACTTTTGAGACAGGGTCTCTTCCCTCACCCTGGAGCTCTGTTTCTTAGACTGGCTGGCCAGTGAACCCCCAGATCCATCTGACTTTTTTCTTTTTACACGGTTGCTAGGGATCCAGGTGTACATGCTTGCTTCCCCAGCAGACGTTGCCAGTTCAACCTGGTCTCCACTTTCTCCAATCATCTTTTGACAAAAATTAATGAAAGTGTTTTTCTTGAGGCTGACCAGGTTTTGAGGACGCTGTAAAACATTCATGTAAAATGAGTTCCTTTCATCCAAAGGCGTCTGTGCTGTGCTATCATTTCATTAAGCTTAAGGCTGAACATTTTCCTCGGCCTCCCTTGTCTCATGTGTTACAAGTAACTGAGCTGTGGATGGAGAGAGGAGAGAATAATAAGAATATTTCCCAATCCTTCTCTCATTCTAACAATAGTGAAAAGGCACGGAGGGCACATCCATTCCACACTGGCATTTCCCACCCGCCCACTTGCAAACTGTAAGGTGATGTGGGTGGATTTGTGGCTAGCTGGGCAGGCGGGTGATCAGTAGAAGGGTCAGTTGTGAAACTTCAGCCTATGTCCCCCAGGTAAACCACCACACATGGTATCTTACTTTGGTCTTTTTGACTTGCTCTCACGGGCCTTTCTCTCACAGCCATGCACTCTGTCACAGTAGGTAAGAGTCAAGATAGCCACACTAAAAAACAAAACAAAACAAAACCACCATCTTAGAGGGCTCTTGCTTTTGTTTGGTTTGTTTGGTTTGCTTTGTTTATCTCATAATGTTTTTTCTGAGCAGTTCCGTGTTTTGCTTTGCTTTGCTTTGGACCTTATAGGTCTTTTGTTTATACATTATAGTTTCCGGTTATGTGTTTTTATGGGATTTCTGGGTATGTAAATGTGTGTGGGGTGTGTGTGTGTAATGTATGTGGGTGGGTGTGGATGGGTATGTGCACTCTCACCTATGTATGTTCCTTGTGCCTTTTCTTTAGCACATTTTTATCCTGTTTATTTTATCCTATTCTGGTTTGTTTGTTTTGTTTTGTTTTGTTTTCTAGATGCCTATTTGTTTTCTAATGAGGGAGAGTAAGAAAGAGTGTGGATTTGCATGGGTGAGGAGGTGGAAGGATCTGGATAGAATTGTGAGGAGAGAAAACTGTAGTCAAAATATGAAAAAAAAAATGTTTTCAATGAAAAAGAGTCCCCATCTGGGGTGGAAAGAGGCACCAGCAGCTAAGGGCACTGGCTGCTCTTCCCTGCTTTGATTCCCAGTACCCACTCGGTGACTCACAACTATTTGTAACTCCAGTTCCAGGGGAACTGATGCCCTCTTCTGGCCTCCAGGGGCACTTCCTGGAGTAGATAGTATAGATGGACACGAAGGCATAACACCCGTACACATAAAATAAAAACGAAGGTTTAAAAAAAAAAAACACTACCTTCCTAAGCATATTTGAATTCAGAACATCTCCCCACAGACATTTCCCCATTAACAAAACACAAGCAACAAAACAAAGCCAGTAAGGCCAGGTAGCTTGACCTTTCAGTGTGTAGCTATAGTACAGTGCTTCCTGGAGGCCATGTTTTTATTGTTCCTCTGGCACCCTGGAAGTTTTTAAACACCCAGGAAACACATACTGGCAAAACAAATATGCAGGGAGAATGTGCTTTTCTGAAAATGGAACAATGGTGCAGTGTGAGTCTCAGAAGTATGTGACCTTAAACAGGTCTTTTTAAAAGATCATAAAAAGTCTAGTGACTGGCCGGGCAGTGGTGGCGCACGCCTTTAATCCCAGCACTTGGGAGGCAGAGGCAGGCGGATTTCTGAGTTCAAGGCCAGCCTGGTCTACAGAGTGAGTTCTAGGACAGCCAAGGCTACACAGAGAAACAAACAAACAAAAAAATGTCTAGTTACTGGTCCCATTAGTCCTCCCAGGCCTGGGTGAAGCCATAATATAGATGCTTGGGTTTAACGCTGCCATGTATGTGTATGTCTTAAATTTTGTATGTTGACTGTTGATAAAAAGTCAGTTACACAAGTAAAATTCCAGGCAAGGTTTGTTTCAGTGATATTAGTTCTAAGGTATACAGTAGATCATAAACATAAATAGATATGACATAATTGAAAAATAAATAAATAAAAGCAATTGAATTAAAATTCTTTTGGGTGATGGCCACTGAATTCTGGATAGATAAGATTTAATGTTAAAGTAGGTAAAGAAAATAATGATTCATCCATTTACTTGTAACTTCAACAAGTATATACTCAGGCACCTGTTAACTTGCTTACATTAGAAAGACTCATGAGGACGTCATATGAACTAGACAGACCCAAAATGTAACATGAAATGACAAAAGAAAAACAACAACAACAACAACCCAGTAATCAAGAAAACTAAGCTGATAATAAGAACAATGTCACTAACTACTCTAAACACTACAGAGGGAACCATGGGATAGTAAGACGGAGCAGTGGTCCTTGTGGGAACTACAGGAAAAACTGGCATGCAGGCGTGTGCGTTCTGTGGAGAGTCCAGTCAATGATCTTAGTGGGCCTGACCCTTGACAAATGCTAATGGGTTACATACGTGGAAGAAGGCACTACAGTGGCCAAGGAGCAAAAGAGGTCCTGGAATAGTTCCTCCCTTACCCTGTGAATAAAGTCTCTTTTGCCATTCTGCAAAGGGAGAACGTGAAGTGTAGACGTTCCAGCCATGTGTAGTTGCTGTGGGGTTGGACAAATGAGGTTCAAGCCCAAGTGGTGAATAAAGTCTCTTTTGCCATTCTGCAAAGGGAGAACATGAAGTGTAGATGTTCCAGCCATGTGTAGTTGCTGTGGGGTTGGACAAATGAGGTTCAAGCCCAAGTGGTCTAGCTCAAGAATTATTGTCACTACCATGGTCCACTGCCTTACAAGCCACACTAGCTCTTAATGAGCTAGCTATGGAAAGAGACAGACCCACTCTGAAGCCTGAACTCTCAAAAACTGATTTTTCTCTAAGCCCAAGAGTTTGAGCGAGGTAGCTAGCCTGTTTGTGTCATTTGTTTTCTACTTAAGTGATTTATTTTTTTCCATGTCGGTATTTGGTTTTCATTATTTTCCAACTAATTAAAAACCACGTTCAATTGGAATCAATTAGGATCCGAAAGATGATTTAAAATACTCTGGTGTGCATCCAATCATTTGTCTCCTTTTGTCTGGCTGTGCAGTTCTGCACTCAAATGATTCTGCCTTAGGCCACTCTGGCTGCTATATTGAAACACTCTAGACTGTATAGTACAATACAAACTGAGTTCTCACGGTTCTAGTAGCTGCTAAGTCAGGGATGGAACCATTGGAGATTCACTGTCTCGGGAGGTCTGGGAGGGGGTGCCTACAGATTTGGCTCCTGCTATTTGCTCACATGGCAAAGCCTCATATATGAGGTCACCAATCCTGTCACAGAGACTGTCTGCATGAATGCTGTCTCCTAATTCTGTCACCATCACATAGGTGTTTAGGTTTCAAATATGAATGAAGGATGCAGGAATATTTGAAACAGCAGAGTCCTGTAATTAGAAAGGCTTACATGCAACATTAAAAATAAATGAAAACATTAAATAAATGTATGTTGAGTTAAACTTTGTCTAAATCAGAGAAGAGGAAATACTGCTATTAGTAGCGGCAGCTATGAACATATCTGACAGTACTCCTAGAACAGCGTGGCTTTAGAATTTAGACGGAATGAATTTTGCCTGGAGTTTTCTGTAAGTCTGTAACATCTTGTGCTGTAATAGGAAAGGAAGCACCACTTTCTCTCTGTATAACAAAAAAAAAGCAGGACCTTAGAAGGTTATTGCAGTGATAGGAACTGTCAGATCCTGAAGCTTAACTCTGTCTACTCCCTTTGTAGACATCTTTGTCTCCACGGGTAAAAATGGAAACAAAATCTGTGTGTATCCTGTTGTATAAGTTGGCTTACAATTTAATTTGCTTCGACAATAGCCAAGTGTGACCTCAGTGTTCTTTTAAAAGTATTTATTTGGACACATATAAAAGAAAACAACAACCTGTGTTTGTGAACCATTGAGCTGTTTGGGTTCCACCTTATGGCTGAAGGATATTTTGAGGGTAACTTATCATAGCTTAACAAATTAAATGCATTGTGACATAGTGAAAAATACAATGCAACTCACTGAAGCCTTAAATTGAATAAAGAATATTAGTTTATAGGATTATACCATAGTTGGTGTCGTTACATACGTAAGAGGTATTAGAGAAAGTTTATCCCTAAGCTATGGTTCTGGAAAGAGCCAACATCTGACTCAGCAAGGAAATTGATAGGAAGTAGCCCAAGGTTGTGGTGAGGGGTTTCTTTCTAATGTATTTAGAGAAAATTGAATGAAGACACAGAAAAGAGGCCAAAGAGAAAGTAGTCATGTGATAAGGAGTCTGGCCACCAGAGCTTAACAAAAACAGTAAAGAACAGAAAATCTGGGTTAAATACAATAGCTGCTTATCAAAGGGCCAAATGATGGGAATGTATGTTTTAGCCAAAACAGGATCAAAAGAAACCAGAAACGACAGTCTGCACTTCATATTCTTTTCATAAATACAGTAGAAATATGTTTATATATTTATGTGATTTAATGTTTTAAATACACATGTATGTCAATACAATATATGAAAAATAAGTGGAAATTCCTAAAGGTGGTTTAGTTCAAATCTGGGCAAAGTAGTAGAGAGAAATAATGCCCAGTAGACAGTGTTCAAAGATGAAGAATGCACATCTCAATGTTATGCACATTGCTTAGCAACAACATCAAAAAAAGAAAACCTTTAAAAAAAGAAAAGAGAATTACAGAAGACAAAGGAGGAAGAGACTCATGCCTGTGATGTAATGTGATACAAGGTAAAAATGAGAAAAGCCATGACGGAAAATGAACTTGAACCTTGGATAAACGATGACATTCATTATTGTCACCTAGGCAAGTTCCTTGAAAAGTTAGAAACTAAACTATGATCATTAAAATAACTGCCTACTGTAAAGATATTGATTGCTATGTAAAATACACTTCATATTCTTTTCATAAATACAGTAGAAATATGTTTTTATATTTGTGTGATTTAATGTTTTAAATACACGTGTATGTCAATACAATATATGAAAAATAAATGGAAATTCCTAAAGGTGGCTGAGGATGGCATTTGGCAATGATTTTCGTCCTATATTTTGGACAGGAATTGTTGCTTTGCATAGATCTAATCCTTTGAATATTTGGACAGTGGTTAGTATCCAACCTGCTTGTAAAGTTCAAAAGTACCTTTATATAAATAAAAGCTTCTAAAGGCCAGTAGATGCATTTAAAAATAAGTCAATTAATTCATCCCATATGCAGCAGTTAAGATAGAACGCGTTTCCAATGCACAAACTTGGCTCTGACCTTGTCAAAACTGAAAGCAGTACAAACCCCACGTTCCTCAGCCACCACAGGCTTCCTCTAGTAAAAGGATGACTGTCTTAAACATTCCTCAGAACTATCTTTGTATGCTCTGTCTGCAAAGTAGAATTTTTCTTGGTAATTGTCTTGAAATAGTAGAGGCCCAAGCCTCCCCTGTGTTTTGGTAAGTGAGCCACACTCTGCAGTGCTGGAGAAGAGACATAGACGCAGTGACCAGCGCAGACACAGTTCAGCCAAAGTAGTCATAGCCAGACTCTCCGTGCTAAAGTTTTGGGCTTAAATGCTATTACTGGGCTAGGGAGATGCTTTAGTGGTAAAGCATTGGCTGTGTGAGTGTAAGGAACCAAGTTGAAATCCCCAGGGCTCACATAAAACTAGAAATGATAGCACAGGTTGTCTGTGCCTACAGGGAGGTGAGAGCCGAGGACAGGACCACCCCTGTAATCTAAGCTGTCTTCAGTCCCTGGTGAAAGGGTACATTCTGTCTTCTATCCTGCATGCTCTGCATACCTCAGACCTGCTCACCCTTCCTTCCCCAACATTCATGATGTCACTGCCTACCGCTTATCAGTCATGGGAACCTTTACAAGTTGACTTATTTTCTTGACCACTGGTCACTGAGCTGTACCTAAATCTGCCATCTATCTATCCCAGTTTCTCTCCACCCCCACTATCTCTGATCCATGATATATTGTCTGCTGTCACAAAAGATCATGGGCTGGATGTTTTGAACATCAGAATTTCTTTTCTCAGAGTCCTGGAGGCTAGGTCTGAGATGAAGTGTCAGTAGGGTTGCTCTGCTGAAGCTACTCCCCCTGCCTTGTCAATGATGACTGTATTCTCTGTGTCTTCATGTATTCTTCCCTCTGGATGTGTCTGTGTCCTGTCCTCTCCTTATAACACTAGTTCAGTCCCTGTGACCCATGAAGGCACACAGTCCTGTACACACGCATGCACATACACACACACTGGCACTCACGCACGCACACATGTACACAATAAATAAATGTTTTTTTTTTTAAAGGAAGGGTTTTTTTGTTTTGTTTTGTTTCGGTTTGGTTTTTGGTTTTTCGAGACAGGGTTTCTCTGTGTAGCCCTGGCTGTCCTGGAACTCACTCTATAGACCAGGCTGGCCTCAAACTCAGAAATCCACCTGTCTCTGCCTCTTAAGTGCTGGGATTAAAGGCGTGCGTCTTCAGCAGGGCCCATCTCATCCTGTTTGAGTGCTTCTTCACCTTCCCCCACCAAGCGCTGTGTGCACAGCCCTCCATAGCCTGCTACACACCGTGCATCCAGAGCTCACAGTCTCTGTGCTCTCACGCTAGACACAGAGGAGCAGTGCAACTCTCCCCAGCTTCTCTGAAGGAAAAAAAAAAAAAAAAAAAAAAAAACGAGTGCAGATTGTCAGAAATGTGTACAAATTGTGAGCACTGGCACATTAGTAGTGACACGGGAAATCCGAGGGAGCCAGGGGAAAAGGTCTAAATTGCAGGATAATATCCAGGGGAGGTCGGTGTGTTAGTAATGCAGGGGATATGATGGACTTAAAGGAAGGATCTGAATTACAGGGTAATGTCGAGGGGAGGTCAGTACATTAGTAACATGGGAAAACTGACCATTCGAGAGGAAAAGGTGCAAACTGTAGGGTAGTGTAAAGCAGGGGCTCCGCTGTCCAGAGCCTCCCACACACGGGGAAGTCTTCCTTCCTCCTCAGACACTGGCTGCACCTTTCAGTGTTTTTTATAGTTCCATCTCAGCAGGCCTTTGTCTTTTACAACTGTTAATTAAATTTCAAACTACTGTTACAAGGGAAAATTATTGTTCTTGCTTAATGGAAATCGGAGGCAGTAAGATTCCCTCAAACCCTCTAACTGCCTGAACTTAGGAGCCTCAAGTGTGGGCTAATCAGCACCAATCTGTTGGGGGAACCAACATGACACCCACTCCTCCGACAGGCTCTGTAAATATGACTGTTGTTTCCTTGTTCGAGAAAGAATTTTAAATAGCCTTGCTATTTTTAAAATTAATCCTTTTAAGCATAACATGCTAGGGAGCTGGGCTTCGTGAGCCTCCTTTGTTGCTTGTGAGCCAGGCAATGAGTATTCTTAGGATTTCTTCTCAAAGATAGGTGTGTATATATATACAGCCTTGGGCAATAAAGGTTGTATCTACCTCTCCCCAAGGCATTGATGTTGCTCTCTCAAAGATTCATGTGTTGGAAACCTAGTCCCTAGAATAGTGATGTTAAGAGGCAAGCCGAAGGCTAGAGAGATGGGTCAGGAGTTAGGAGCACTGGCCTCCCTCCTCTAGGACCCAGGTTCAATTCCTAGTTTCCATATGATAGTTCACAAGTGTCTGTAACTTTGGTTCCAAAGAATTCAACACCACCAGGCATACACAGAGATACACAGAGGTGAAACTTTCATTTAATGCATAAAATTAATTTTTGTTTAAAAAAGGTGAGCCTAGTGTGAGATCATTGCCAATCCCACCCTAGGGCATTCCCTGTCTCCCTCACATGCCCCCTCCCTTTCGTTCTTGTTTCTGCCATTACTCTGCAGAAGTAATGCAGTTAGCAGGGCTCTCTTGCTAGAGTCAGTAGCAAGGCTCCACAAGTAAGAGCTAAGTTAACATATTTATAATAATATTAATAATAAATATATATGAGCCATTCTGTTTATTAATATTCTTAGTGTGTGTATATATGCATGCTGGGGGTCGGGGCCACTTGGGAAGCACCCATGTGCTTTCAAGTACCGACTTTAAGATTACCAGGTTTGCACTGCAAACACTTCTACTCACTGAGCCATTTCACTAGCTTATACCGTTTTTTTGTTCGTTTGTTTGTTTGTTTGTTTTAATAAGTTATGGGGCTCACAGTGACAGAAAGCTGTGATGTGCTGATTATTTAAGTCTCTGGGTTCTCTAGAACCTTCTAACCAGAAGGCAAAAGGGTTTTACCGCCTTTACCTGCTGAGTCATTCATCTGAACCCACCTGCATCAATGCATAGAACTGAGGGCCAACGAGAGCCCACAGACATGTGCTCAAACTCTGTGGTGCTCACTGTGCTCAGCAGCACAGCCCCTTGTTTTGGCCCTAGTGCTCCTGGGCCCTGTGCTTCCAAGTGTGAACCTGTGGTATGTGGACTCTTACAAGGAGCCTGAGTTCTCGGGTCTTACAAATCCTTCTAAGTTTTTTCACCAGGCTGCCCCGGAAACATGGCTCTCTTGAAGACAAATGAGGAAAAACAATGGTCCTTAACAGAACTTGAGGAAGGTCCCTGGAATCAGCAAAACATGTTGAACAAGCTAGCCTGTGGAGTCCTGTGTTTGTCCTTTGGGGTTGTTTACTGACAGTTGCTGGCTTGTGCTGTTTCCCTCTCTTCTTCCTGCCCTCCCTCTTTTTCTCCTGGCTTCTCAGCTGCCCTGAGGTGGACAGCCTCCTCTTCCCACACTCCACATGCACAGCCACAGTGCACCAGGCTACCCTAGGCCTACAGCTGGAGTATCCCAAGCAACCATGACCTGAGACTTCCTGAGGCCTCCTTTTAAGTCTGCTTTCACAGGCATTTCATGACAGCAGTGGAAAGCTGACACACAGTTTTATCACCGATCTAGTCCACAGAGAAAGGCTCCTCAAGACTCCTGAAAAATCTGAGCTTCCTGTGGCCCCTGCGAATAATTACAGACTGCTGACCGGTTAGTTAAAAGGCCCGTGGGAGCTCTCTGCCGTCATCTCTGTGGCAGTGCCTCACTTAGGGTTTTCGCTGCTGTGAAGAGACACCATGACCACATCACGCAACCCTTATAAAGAAAGGCATTTAATTAGGACTGGCTTACAGTTTGAGAGGTTTAGTCCATTATCATCATGGTGGGAAGCATGGCGTACCCAGGCAAAGATGGTGCTAGAGAAGGGAGCTCAGAGTTTTACACCTGGATCCTTAGGCAGCAGGAAGATGAGATTGCCACACTGGGTGTGTCTTGAGCATCTGAGACCTCAAAGCCCACCCCCAGTGACATACCTCCTCCAACAAATCCATACCTGCTTCAACAAGGCCACCCCTCCTAACAGTGTCACTTTCTATGGGCCTGTGAAGATCTATTATTATTATTATTATTATTATTATTACTATTATTACTACTCAAACAGCACAGGGGTGATTGCTTGCTGCTCCAGCACGCTAGCCTTGCAAGTAAAGGCATAAGTTCTCTGTGAATTGTCCTACTATGTTGTTGTCATACAGCCTCCTAGATAAGATGCTCTCTGTGTTTTACCTACTCTTTGCAGCACCCTGTCATGGCTGTTGCCATCATCCCCATGTGTGTTGAAGAAACAGGGACTCCGAGAGCAATGGAGTGACTCTTCATGGTCTCTAGACAGCACACACACACATGCTAAAACTCATGCTTTCAACCAGGCCAGGCCCAGGCCATTTAACCCTAGCAGTGTAACGCAAGCCTCATGGAAGTCAGGGTACCACACAGTAGCGACCAGAAGTTAGAGAGTAAAAAGGCAGGGGGGGACCACTCTGGCAGCCAGTTAGATCTTTCTGGTTGCCCTTTTAAAGGCTGTATTCCATAGTTTTCCTCCGAGCAAAATGGAATCTCTGGTGTCTAATGGGTCATATTCCTTGCTAAGCTGAATCGAACACTCCAAAGTGTGACGATGAGGGAAAGGGAACATGGAGATTTAATGTCACTGGTCATATTTACATCTCCTTAGCACATGGCTGAAGTGAGACCTAATGTACACATGTTTGTTTCTGTAAAGAAGCAGCCAGGCTCTATCCAGGTTGCAGTCTCAGAGAGCCTCCTGAAAGGCATGAATGCTGATTTCCTCCTGGTTTGTAATCGGTCCCTGTGAGGGAAGCCAATTACGTAAGTGAAATGGGCTTCAAAGCCTGGGGAAGAAGAGTAGTTAGCCCTGGCTTGCAGGTCTGTCTTTACTTGACTACAGAGAAAAATAAGTAAATGACAACTTTAGTGTGAGCACTTGGAACAAGGAAATGCCGTGAAGGAAGGCACTGGGAGAACCAGCCTCCCCAGAGGCCTCGGGCTGGCAGCGCACTTAGTGCTGGGGTGAGCTGGGGGGCTCCCAGTTCCAGCTTGTTCAGGAACGTGGCTTCCAGAGGATCATCTGTGGCTTTAACTGTGTGGCTTGGTTTATCTTGATGTACACTTATAAATACTATAGCACGCTTACTACGGGTTGCTTCAGATTTTTGCCACTAGGTAGATACAAAGGAAGTATAACCTCTAATAAAGAATGGGTTGCTTTCCAGATGTTGGGAGGTTGACTCTAAATCTGAAAGGGAATGGCCAATAATGTCATAAGTGGAATCTTAACCTCCTTCCCAGGCTAGCCCACAGGACAACTTTAAGCCTTTGTGTAACTCACTTAAAACCTATGGATTCTATTGGTGTTAAAGAGAGAAGGGCGGGTGGGCGACACACTTTTCTCTGTTTTTCTGAACCAAGATCAGCCTTGGGGCGTGGGGTGTCCTCCTTCCTCAGAGGTTCCTAGTATCCTTACAGATCATCATTGAAGGTACCGGCCACTTCTTCCCTTTCTCCGACCTGTCGAGGCTCTCGTTCCTCAGTGGACTAGTCCCAATGTTGATATGTTGATTTTAACTGTTTCATACCAACATATGAACAAACAGTTCCTCAGGTTCTATCAGAAACATGTGCATTATTTAAATAAAATGCTTAATCACTTGCTTATCGAGTCAGGCAAGCACAGAGAGAATCAAAGAATAACGTGAACTGGGCAGATTCCTGTGATCCCAGTAAATCGGGAGGCAGAGACAAGAAGATCACAAGTTTGGAGCCATCTTGGGCTAGATAGTGAGGTCTATCTCATCTCAAAACAAACCAGGCCACGCAAGGGATGCTCTGTAGAAGCCACAGTCACAGAGCTGTTGACCAAAAGCACTGCCAGGGAGCTTGCTGCCTTGCGGCCCCAGCCAGCTCTGCCAGTCACCACTTCTTCCTTTGTTGTTTATGGACCTGTAGGTCCCAGAAAATGCCTCATGGCAGCAGCATTGTGCTGGCAGAAGTAGGGGTTCCTGGGGGGTGTGGGTGTAGTGGGGAGGCCTCTAGAGGACTGGGTATTGCCCTGAGTTCTGTATAAGACACAGAGGAACAAAGGTAGGTAGAGATCATTTGTCGGATGAGAAATCTAGGGATTGTTCAGCAATTCAACCCCACAATTGGTGATGAGAGGAAGTAGATCTGATTCCAGACCTCACACTTAAGTTCACAGCCCAGGGGGGAAAATGATTCTCACCTGGAGTGAGAATCATTATGGACGTCTCTACCTGCCAGCCTCAGAAAGGCAACCCATATTGTGAGTAGGCAAACTAGGGGACCTGAGGTGAGTGTGTGCCTTCTCTAGGGGGCCATGGTGTAGCAGAGACCTGGATAAGGCTTGGAGAAATAGTGGGAGCAATGAACTGAGCCTGGGAGGGGGCTTCTTAAGAGATGTGAGTCCTGTGTGAGACCCTGGAGAGAAAGGCACCCTCCTGCGCCTTCAGGGAATTGCTAGGAAGACTTGGAAGAGGAGACACTGTGTGCAGGAGGAGACCTTGAGAAGACAGAGACAGCTGTCCTGTGGGCCTCGTAGGCCACATCAAGGGTTTCATCCCCAGACTGTGGGATTTGATCTTAAGAATCTTAAACCAGAGAAACAGGTTATACTGTGTGGCCCTGACCATTGGCCCAACCGGGGTTGAGAGCTACAGTCTCTTAGTGAGGGTGGTTGAGATCTGAGGGAGACCACTGTGCTATTTTGGGTGTGCCCTGTTTCAGATATATTTCTGATTATCACTTATACTATGAATGAACTTCTATGATTAAAAACGCCATCTCCTTTGAAACTCAAGTCTACTAACAGCCTGGCAGGACTGTAGCCTGGGTAACATTTTGAAGAACCTTCCTTTTCAAATTAGCTACCCCTTCCCTTTCTGCATGCCTCTGTCCCCCATCAGACTATTGGATGGCTCACCCTTCATTCTCTAACCACACCTGATTTCAAAAGCGGCTCAGTCCAACGTGACCTACATGAACTTGATGCAGTTTTGAGCCAGCTTGTCACCTTCCTGAAAATAACATGTAGTCAGTTTAACTTTATTTGCCTTAAGTAAGGAAAGGCATTTGTTGGCTCTGCCTGCTGAAACATCCAGACTAGCTCTGGCTGTAATTCCACCGGGCTGCTTTCTTTCTGCCTTAGGCTCACTGTGATCTTGGACTAACTCTCCCAAGGCTGTCAGGTGCCTGCAGCAGCTCCAGGCCTTCACTCAGGATCTCATCAACCTGGGTTAAGAGTATTGCTCTGCTCATGGGCCAGGAGTTCTGGGTTCTCTCCAATATGAGACACCCCTAAATTGATGGTTAGGGCCAGGGTGCCTAATAATCTGAACAGAAGTCCCAGGGTAAGGCAAGGCATGCAGCATCTTTGCTTAGTGGCAGAGTGCAGCCCTGGAGCTTTTGGGTGCCATCTACCTCCAGAATCACAGAAATCCTGGAGGCAAGAATAGTCCAAGGCCCCCTGGGTTCTAAGGATGCCCCCAACACTGCTGGCAACAGCGGACTTGAGGGTTTCCGTCATGTGACTCCTTGTATAGTGTTAAAGAAAATGGGTACACAATACAGGTGGTGCAGGCCTGTGTTCCAGCCTACTTGGGAGGCTATGGTAGTAAGATTAGAAGTTCAAGGTCAGCTGGGACAATTCAGTGGCGTACTGTCTTCAAAGTAAAGAAGGGTAGGCACATAGCTGAGGGGTGGAGGGGTGGCCTGGTCTGAGTAAGGCATTACATCCAATACCTGGTGCCAGGCATGGAGGAAATAGACAGCAAAGGAGTTGTTTCAGGGAGAATCATGGGGCCATTCAGGACCAAAATGTCCCCACAGTCAGTTTTGTCCTTGGCACTCTTAGTTGCTTTTCCACTGACTGTCTCCTGGGTCGTGGTGAGAGCTTTTGAAGCTGGGAGTTGAGGACACTGAAGATTAGCTAAGTGGGGGCAAGGCAGGGTGCAGTGACAGAAATTCTCTACACAGTATTTGGAACTAGTTACCAAAATGTTCGCCACTCTATATATTGAGTAACCTTTGAAACTAGACTTTAACAGTAGAAGGAAAACATTCAATATGGGAATTAGTTAAGGAAAAGTTTGATGGTTTTGTTTTTCATGTCTTACCTAAGTCTAAAGATGTTTAAAATTCATGAAAAATGATCCTTTTAAATTTGTGAAATGGTAATAGTGTTTACTTGTCTAACACATAGCTCTGTAGGCATCTTCAGAAATATTTTCAAAGCAGGCATAAGTATTTAACATTTAGAAATTTTAACCCTAGATCCTTTTTGGCACCCAGCCATATTCATTGAGATTCACAGAAACAATAGCAGAAAAGGAAACCTGAACACCCCCACCACAGACCCCTGTCGTGTGCAGGGGCCTTCAGAGTGGCTGGGGCAGAAGAACTTCCCTTCCTCGGGGAGTGGAAAATGGTCTGAGTGGAAGGAAAGACAGAGAAGTGGAAACCAGCCACAGGCTGTTCCCTGCCTCTTCCAGCAGGTGCGGCTACTGTGAGGAGTGTGGAGCAGGGTGACTACCCAAGAGTTGTATTTCACGTTGACATGTTGCATAGTCTTTTGCCTGAAAGAATAAGCCGTAGGACGGCCTACTGAGAATGGGTGAGTTTCCAGAGTAGTTGGCGAAGAAGAGAACGTCCCCAGCACCAGAGCAAGGTTGTGTGTGACTTTTGTTTGGTTTTATATCTTTAAACAGGGTCTCATGTGTACCACACTAGCCTTGAACTTACCATATGGCTGAGGACGGCCTTGAACTCCTGATTCCCCTGTGTCTACCTCCTAAGTGCTAGGATTATAGGTATGAGCCACCATGCTCTGCTTTAAATTTGCTTTTTAATTGCACCACGGTCTGTTTTCTCTGAAGTTCTTGTTAAGAGAGTGTTACTTAACTCTAAGATTTCCCTTATTGTATAGTATGTCCTGTAAGAAGATGGCCAGTGTTGAAGAAAGTATCAGCCAGAGCAACATAAAGGCACCAACTTTAATAGGTTTTTCCTTTCTATTTTTCAAAACTGGGTTTCTCTATGTAGCTCTGACTATCCTGGAACGCGCCTTATAGATCAGGCTGGCCTCAAACTCAGTGATCTGCCTGCATCTGCCTCAAGTGCTGAGACTAAAGGCCTGTGCCACCACAGCCTGTGCCACCACAGCCTGTGCCACCACAGTCCGACTACATTTCTTCGGAAGTCAATGTTGCAACAGTTTTTCCTACAGACACGGGACACTTGCTGTGGCCCAGTGTGCTCAGCACTGTCACTGCTGCCACTTGGCCTGACATGCTCGGACACAAGCATTTTGGAAAACAGAGTCATTGTGATTGAGTCAGTAGGCTCCTTGGCCGGCTTTCTTACCCCTTAAATACAGTTAGGATTAAGCCTACAGTTTCTCATTTTGTGCTACCTCTTCGCCTTTCATTATTTCCCATCCTTGACTCTTCATTTTTTTTTTTCCCCAGCCAAGGCTGTGAACTTTTTCTGGATAGGGGTCACTTACTCTCTGGATCTGTAGACATATGGAAGAAGTCCAATGGATGCTCTCAAGGGATGAATGGAAATATGACACACTTCAAAAGAAAGCCACAATGCAGAGGAGATTAGATACAAGTGCATGTGGGTGGGGATAATTTTTGCATGGATTGCACAGCTTCTCAGACAGCAGCTCCCTGCTGGTCTTACCCATCCAGCCAACCTTGATGTCAAGGCACAGATTTATAATCCCCCCAAAAAGTTCTCTTAAGCAGCAGCTGCTCACTGTGACACCCTGATATGTTCCCAAAAGGCAGAGGCTCAAACCCTAAAAGATTTGTGCTTCCTTTTTCTGTGTAATTAAGTTCTTCCCAGAACAACTTTCATATTGTAGATTACACAAGTGTGTTTCCACAAGTCCACACAACCACAATTTGATCATGATTGCTAGCTTTTCAAAGCCTTCCTTCATTTCCCAGCCAGCAGCTTCCTGTCAGGATTCATTTCCCATTTAGAAAATATCTCTCTGACCCACAATTTTCTGGACACAGTTCATCCTTCACATATTTGAGCCTTCCCATTGTCATCAATCCTTGGCTCCTGAGATGCCAAAAAACCTGTTTATATTCACCGATAAGGTCTATCCAAACCACCGAAGGACAGAAAACTAACTCGAATGTTTAAGCTATTTCGTCCTGTGATTTTTTTCTAATTTAAGGAAAAATGCTTTTAGTATCCATTTCTGTTATTACTGTTTGAGAAATCAAAGTAATAACAGTTGCAGATGAAATGAGATGTGCATTCTCTTTTCCCCCCGCACTCTATAGTTAAAATTAAACTTGGGCTGAGCAGCAGGATAATTCAGTTCCATTTGGCAGACATCCGTGGAGATCCTTCCTCCTGCCAGTCCTCCATCACAATGGCCTTTGTGAGAGACAGTGTAATCCTAACAGGACTTCAAGGAGTCACTGTGCAAGGGGGAAATGTTGTCAAGAGACAGGAGGCACTGGGGTTGCACTCAATGGGGTGTGTACTGCTTCTTGTTCAAGGAAAGGCTATAACCAGAAAGGTCTCCATTGCGTCTAGCAATGGGAATAGAGACTGGGCCATGGATGAGGTTTTGTTGCTAGTGTAAAGGATCTGAGCATGTGACAGGAAGGTCAAATCTTAGACTTGCTAACACAGAAGAGCCAGAAGTCCTCTGTACTTGAGTGAATATTAGAAATCACTGTGATGAGAACTGTCAGAGTAATTTCCAAGAATGCTGTCCTAGACTAGCCAGAGAGACAGGGTGCCGTGTGGGTATAAATAGGTGATCAGAAAGAGAGGGGTACCAGTCAGAGGGATACCACTGAGGGGATGCCAGTATGAAGAGGGAGGCGGGAAAAGAGGAGACCCAGGAACCTACAAAGTCATGGAAATAACAAAGATGGTGTTTCAGGATGGCAGAGAGAACAGGACTCAAGAAATAAGATGTCTGAATTTAGTGTTGCATAAGAGAAAAACGAAATTTTGACCTTTGAGGAGGGTAGTGGGAGCCATCACCAGATGGGAGACTTGGGAACTGACAGTGTAGTATTGTAGGACTGTAGCCCACGATCCCTAGTCACCTCTCTAAGTCCCACAGAAGGAAATTCACTCCTAGATTGACTAGCATTATGTAACAAAATGCCAGTGTATTATTAATACCTGTAGGTTTAAAGTGTACTTATTTCTACATTGCTGCACCAAAACATTATTTTTACAAACCATTTGGAAATAATATTTTGATGTTCTCTGATTTTGCTCTTTCAAAATTTCACTTATCCCTCTCTGGGATTTATTTCTAGGTCATTGATTCAGATTCCAAAGCTGGTGTTTTCTGCAAGCTTATTTTATGCCTACTAGAGTTTAAACTCAAACATTTTCCAGCCGTAGCAAGTGAAATAGCTTCAAAGCCATTTTTCATTTTTCACATCTACCTTACTTTTTCTCGGTTGATTATATCTTTTCAAAAGGCTCCAGATTGATGGTGCCTGAGTAGTAGCCTGTACTAACAACATTGCTTTTTAGAGTTGATTGAGAAATATGCTCTGGCCTTGTCCTCCTTCTTGGAGACATCTTTTAATCCTAAGAGGGGCCATCCAAGGCAGACAGAGAAAAGCACGCTAGAGCGAGCTTCTCAGGACCTCGACTCTCTTCCCTTCTTTATTGCATGACCTTGAGGGAGGTCAACCTGAGTATCTGAGCCCAGAAGATTGAATTAGGGGTCACCTGGGTCTCTCTCAAATACATCCAAAAGCTGAGACTCTGTAACTGCCCCACTTTGTTCTCTTGTTTACTAATAAAGCCTGTCACATCGCCAGGTTCCACCATTACAGCTGCAGCTGGGGTGTCCACCTGCTCCCTAGAGGGCTGTGTGGCTGTTCCCTGGACAGAGCAGCCTCGCCCCTCCCTCTCTTCAGCGGATTCTCCCATCCTTCTGACCTTATTTACGTAACTTTGGACATGGCATGGTCTCCGAAGTTCCCAGCTCTTCCATGCAGATCAGGTAGCTATTCAGGTAGAGCCTTCACAGATTACTGTCTACCTAGATGGGGCTCCATGCCAACTAAGCATCAGACTGAGTTCTCACTTGGAGATCCAAGTCCCACCCCACCTCCCTTGCTACTTGAGATTCTAGAAAGGGTCCTTCCATATTTATTTTAAATATACCCAGAGGTCATGTTTATGTGAGAAGCTCTGGCTAGCCTCTAAACAACCCCAAATGCAATTTCTGTCATCTTATTCTTGTGCTCTAGGGCCATTTTTGGCAGAAATTAGATGTACTTGAAGTGTTTATAAATAAATGAATATAACTTTTGAGCAAAGCAATAAATAATAAATGAGAATAAAATGCCCTTCTCTTTGCAGATAAAACACCTCAGACTTTAAAAGACAAATCCATATTATTCATAGAAAATTGTATTTAAATAAATAAATAAATTATGTAAATGCCCAGACCACTAGTCCTGGTAAAACTTACAACTCGTGACTCCCCAATAATTGTGGTTAGCACTGCTTTGCTGTTGCCTAATTGTTACAATTACTTGGCTGTCATTGGCTTTTGTTGTCCCCACCTTGCCCCTGGCCATATTTTTAAACTGCTTCTTAAGAAGTCACAAGTCACTACACTTTTCCTCTCCTTCAATTCTAGTATTTTATACTGGAGGTGGGGCAAGCCAAGTGGCAGAAAAAATGTAGACTAAGCATTAACTGCCTCCCACCTACACACTGTACATTTGCATTTTTGTGCTTTTGAGGACAAAATTAAAAGTTTTTTTTTTTTATTATGCTCCCCTGAATACAAAAACCTTAGCATTGGCATCATATCAGCTTGCTTCTTATCTATTGCCAAGTAACAAGGCACCCTGGCACTTACCTAATGAAAACAATAAACTTTGAATATCTCTCTGGTATGTGAAGAAGGGGATCTGAGAGAGGCTGGGCTGAGCCATCCTGGGTCATATGAGGCTGCTCTTTAAGACGCTGGTCATCTGAGGGACCCCACGCCTCACTGGCTTCCACAGTAGCACCTTCAGGTGTCATATGAGGCTGCACTCTTAAGACGCTAGTCACCCGAGGGACTGACTCACAGGACCCACTGGCTTCCACAGTAGCACCTTCAGGTGCAGCCAGGTTGCTGCTGGTTGGTTGTTTACCTGCTCACTGAGTTGCTTGAATGTCTTCATGACATGGTGGGAGACTCCCAAAAAGCAGGTGATCCAGGAGAAGTAGACGCTAGGAGGAAGCCCCAGTTCCCCTGTTGGAGAGGTGGTGATTAGGCTCCATCTTCAGGAGCTCACTGCCACCACCTCTGTGTCAGCCACCACCCCCACCTCAGCTGTTTGGGCTAAGGCGGAGTCTGAAACCTTCTGTGCCTGAGTCACTCATTGTCTTAGTTACTCTATATGAGTAGAAGTCAGACATCCAAGCTCCTAGTTTTAACTTTGTTGCTTCTTGTACAGTGTTTATTAAAAAAAATAAAAAGTAAATGACATTTTTCCGTCTGCATTCCAGAGTATAAAGTTTTTCTATCCAGGAAAAAAAAAAGTTCGGGCTGGAGAGATGGCTCAGCAGTTATGAGCACTGACTGCTCTTCTGAAGGTCCTTAGTTCAAATTCCAGCAACCACATGGTGGTTCACAACCATCTGTAATGGGATCAGATGCCCTCTTCTGGTGTGTCTGAAGACAGCTACAGTGTACTTACATATAATAAATAAATGAATCTGGGAGCTATTCAGCCACAACTCTGAGAGCAGCTGCCAGGGAGGTTGGAACCTTTAAAAGAAGCATCTAATGAAAGTGGAGCGCCCTCCAAAGTGGAAACAGGAACTTTTGATGTTAATGTAAAATATGAACTTTCAGGAACACAAGAGAAAGATCAGCTCACTAATAACTATGAGCCTACATGAGAGGGATAGACGCGCATGCACACATGCATACACACACACATACACACACACACACACACACACACACACACACACACCTACACACACGTCAGAAGGCATTTTGTTTTTAGGTGAGCCAGAAATCAGACATTGAAATTTTGCATGATTTCCTCAATTTAAACTGGTGCATGTGACTCTTTCCTGCTGTCCACAGTCTAGTCAGCTGTTATACTATGTGCAGTGTGGTCATAGACAGACTTTGGCATTTGGAATAGTCTTTTATCTTTCTCTGCCAGTTAACTCTCTACCCCATGGTATATATCTGTACTTTGTGATATGTGAGCATGCATGTGTGCATGTGTGTGCTATTTAAAGAAAGAAAACAATGTCTTTTTCAGCTATAGAAATATTTCTAATGTTACCTGAAGGTGTTCAGGTATGCCTTCAGGTTCTGAAAGGCATGCTAAAAATTTATTACACTCAAACTACTAATAAAAGCCCATTTCATTTTTCCAAGGGGTCTACTGAGGTGGATGTAGGAATGAGCATAGTGCTGACATAGGAAGTGAGGGTTCAGTAAATAAAACCGTCTGACCCCGTGGCCAAACCACTGACACTCCAGTTACCCCAGAGAGGTCTTATTACTAATAAAGCTAATCTGTAAGATCAGAGCTACTCAGATGATGCTTTATGTCCTAACGCACAGGACTGCCACAACAGGAAGTGTGGTAGAAAGACATGGCGGGGATGAGGTGAGCCCCTAGACTGCTGGCCAGTGTGTCTGAGTCCATGGTGCCTCCACTCAGTGTGACAGGGACAACAAATTGAGATGTGGGTTTATGTCTATAGGGCACGGATGGGACAGCAGGGAAGGTGTTTTTTCTAGAAATAGTTGCTGAGGTCAGAAGTTTGCATAAACGAAGTGCTCTCTCTAGGTAATGACAGGGTCTCAGGCCTGTGCTTTTCCAAAAGGCTTGTGTTCTGAGGCCTGTTCCACAGCTGCTGGGTCAAGGCATTGGGGGTTATTGGGTCCCAGAATCTCTCATTTAATGAATGAATTCATTCATTGATGAGCTCATAGTCGAATGGACGTTGAGGGGCTACTGCTGGTTTAAGGAATGGGTCACTGTGGCTTTGCCTTTGAAGGCTGTCTTGTCTGTGTTCTTCCTTTCCCTCCTGGTTCTTGGCCGCCACGCGCCGAGCAGGTTGCTCCATTGTGCCTTCCTTCCCATAATGCTCTTCCCCACTATGACCTAGAAGCAGTGGAACCAGACAGCCATGGACTAAAATTTTTGCAACTGTGAGCCGGAAATAAATATTTTTCTTCCTTTTGAATTTTTTTGTACGTGTCAAGTATTTGTCAAACTAATGAAGAGTTTGATGAGCACAGGCTGTGTCTGATGAGGTCAGTTCACAGCTTGGTGGTAGAGAGAGGGCCTGGATGATGTAGTGCCAGGCTGCTCCGTTGGGATTCTCCCCTGCTGTTTTTAATCTCCAAATCCTGGATGAAAGGAAGCAGTGGTCCTACCAGCAGATAAAAAGAAAGTTACTAACTAGTCCTGTAGGATGAGGGTCTTCGTGTCTATGACTTTTTCAAGCTGTTCCATGGGTTCTACTTGTTAATGATTTACCAGTCTAGATACTTGCTTTTAAAAAGTATTATAGACATTTCTTGAGATGTCATTTATATTTTATTAGATAACCACAAATATGTGCTTTATTTTCTGGGAAAACACCTCTAATAAAACGGTGGCTTATGTGTTGTCACCGATGGTTGTCATGAAATCTCTCTGATGAGTCATTGCCGTTTGATCTGAATTGCTTTAAATAGATTCTCTGTGTTATTCATATCCTGATATGTAACAGTTCGTTTTCATTAAGTTTTTTGTTTGTATCTTACTCTTTTGTGCTCATCTGAGTGCATAATTAAGATATCTGACTTCCATTGTTCCTCACAAATATTGTCCCGCTCTTCTGTCTTTAATTAGCGGAAATAATTCCTGTATAAACAAATAACCATCACAGACTTTGCTACCTGCACTCTTTTCTTCTGAGAGTTGAAGTGCATCCCTTGTTTGTTAGGTTCATCTTTTAAGAGAAAAACTAGACATGGCATATTTTGTCATGTTGTATGATGCCGTTAGAAAACAAAGATGCACTTTTGCGATTTTTTTGTTCTCATTACACCTTTTATTTAAATTCACTGTAGAATGCAGTATGGCAGGAGGACAAGCTTTGGAGTCACACTGATTGAAAATCTCAGCCTACTCCCTTCTTCATGGCATGACTTCAGATAAATTGTCTAAATACTCTTCCGTTCCCAGGGTCCCTGCATAATACAATGGTGACAGCTAGGCGCAATGGCTCACGTCTCTAGACTCAGCTACTGGGAAGAGTGAAGCAATGTAGCTAGACTTCTTGTTTAAAAAAAGATGATAGTAACATTTCCATCATGGCATTATGCAAATTATGTGATTAACATGTTACTTGGTAACATAGTAAGTGCTCATTAAATGCTAATAATTTTATGATAGAAGATACTTTCTTTTTTTATGGATAAGGAAGAAGATTCTTTTTTTTTAAATCCGATATTTTCTTTATTTACATTTCAATGTTATCCCCTTTCCCAGTCCTCTCCAAGAAGCTCCCTATCCCATCCCCCCTCCTACTGTTCCCTCACCCACCCACCCAGCCACTCCCACCTCCCTACCCTAGCATTCCCTTACACTGGGGCATTGAGCCTTCATAGGACCAAGGGCCTCTCCTCCCATTGATGCCCAACAAGGCCATCCTCTGCTACATATACAACTGGAGCGATGGCTCCCTCCATGTGCACTCTATGGTTGGTGGTTTAGTTCCTGGGAGCTCTGGGGGATCTGGTTGATTGCAAATCCCTTCAGCTCCTTCAGTCCTTTCTCTAACTCCTCTACTGGTGTCTCCGTGCTCAGTCTAATGGTTGGCTTCGAGCATCCGCCTCTATATTTGTCAGGCTCTGGCAGAGCCTCTCAGGAGACAGCTCTATCAGGCTCCTGTCAGCAAGCACTTCTTGGCATCCACAATAGTGTCTAGGTTTGGTGACTGTATATGGGATGGATTCCCAGGTGGGGCAGTCTCTGGATGGCCTTTCCTTCAGTCTCTGCTCCACACTTTGTCTCTATATTTTCTCCTGTGAGTATTTGTTTGTTTGTTTGTTCCCCCTTCTAAGAAGGACTAGAGCATCCACACTTTGGTCTTCCTTAGAAGAAACTCTCTTAACCAATTCATCAGATTAAGGGGAGCTAGCCAAGCTGTCCAGAAGACACCTACAGCATATTGAATACTTGCAACTAGTTTCTTATGTCATGTATGCATGTTAAATAACAAGGCATGTCGATCTTGAACTAGATTACAGATACAAAGGTTTTGGCATATATCAATATACCAGAGAATAAATGTCTAATTTATTTTAAGTTTTCAATTAAATACTTAACTGTGCAAGTGTTTAGAGTGGGAAACAGATGCTGGGGTAGAGACTGGAACAGTTTGCACTTTTATTGTTCAGACATTGCCTGTCAGCTAGCCTCCAAGGGACAGGACATACCTATCAGGAGCAAGGTCACTACTGCTCTTAGCTGAGGGAGAGTCTCAATAGTAAGCCAGCAGCAGAAGTGTCCAGCTGCTGGGGGATCCGAGGGACACAGCACAACCTCTATACCGATGTGTCAACTTTTGGTGTATTTTCTCTTTATTAACAGACTTTTAATTAAACAGTGCAGATAGCTTCTGACAGAGCATTCTCAATATTTACGCATAGTCTTCTGAAGGTGCCATTGTGTTTAATCTTCACATACAACAGTTGGCCCACACTTACGATACACAAGAACGTCCTTACCAAGCCTGCAGATTAATCATGCCAGTAAGTGTAGCTGTGTAGGTGGAGCCCAAGTGATGGATGACCTTTGCCTACTCTAAGTACTTCACAGGATACGTTTGGAGAATCACAAGGATAACGTCTCTTTTTTGTTTCTTTAACTGCCAAAGACCTTTGATGCTATTCCTTTGTTAGCTCTGCAGTTTTGTGATAAAGGTTATCTTTTTCGTGTGCCCTATGGCCTGTAGGTCCTCCATCTGCAAGCTCTTCACTTACTCGTCTCTCTGTCACAAGTTAACTGCCTACCCCTAAGCCCTTAGGCTAGCCTTTCCGCTGTACTCTTGGATCTCTTGATCCTGGTGCCCAGGCTTTCCACTTGAATAGCTCATCTCCAAGTTTTTGGTAGAACCTCCCAAGTCTTAGCACAGTTATATATTTACATGTCTTCATTGTGAAATGCAAGTACACTTCCATCTCTGTCTGATTCCTTTGTGTTAGATTTAAGTACTACAGAGGGAGCCTGAGTCCCTTTGCAGTATTTCCATCAGTATGGCACTGAGATCACAAGATTGCTCTAGTGTGTTTATCCTAGAGCTTCATAGCATGTGTAACCTTTTAGTAGCGACATCAGTGCCTCATTTATACCGAGTCCTCATTTAGCCAAGTTTGTTGTTACCCTGGTTTCAAATTTTATCTCCTTATGTGAACGGGGAACTGAAGCCTTTCATTTGACTTGTGATCTTGCACTTTCTGGAAGCTTATACATTCAATCATGAAACAAATAAAACAGCTGGAAGAAATATTTCCTGAATAAAACCCAAGTGGGGCATTTGAGTGTGAGCCACGATTTCAGCAGCCCTAGAGGGAGGTGTAAAAAGGCTGCCTGTATCATACGGCCGACAAATCACTTCTGGCCAAACAGCAGTGTCCTTCGGGCAAGGATCAGAGAGTAGGGACTTTTGCACATTTAATTGTCAGAGGACCAGATAAAGTGTTCACTATAACCTTCCCAGGTCTCACCCCAAGTTAGTTTCCATTCTATAACTGCAGACGGAGGAGCACAGTGGCTCAGCAGACCAAGCAACAGATTGACATCCTGAGCTCATTAAAGCCAAAGCTAGGTCTCCCTCTAAGCGTGGGCCTAGACGAGAAGATATGGAGCCTTGCACTTCCTGAAGGGCTGGTTTCTCTATCCACAGTTAAGGCGTATGATACAAATTCACTTTAAGAGTACCCAAGACAACTAACTACTAATAAATGGAGTCCTGTTCAATGAAACCCTTTTTTTTTTTTTTTTAACCAACTTCAAAATGATAAGGTGAGATTGGTCATTATATCCACTTTGGGTTGTTATTCATACTTACACATATAAAGCAAAGTCTACAGTAGAACTAGATGTTTAGGAACATTGTGTCTCAGGTATATAATCCTTTGTCAGGTCATTGACACAGTGCTAGCAGTTGCCTTGAATGATGCTATATAAGCTGAAGGAACCTAGAACAGTCTAGAAGGTCTTAAAATGTCCTTCCTGGGCCCTATCTCGGGGGTGGGGTGTATTTTTGTATGTATTGTGGTAGGACCCACAAACTAAATCTCAAGTGACCATACTACTGGTATGCAAAACGTGCAGTAAGTAGCATAGTCCAAGACTCTCAGAATATAAAGGGGAGGGAATTACAACCATGTCTACCAGGCCAGTCAGACTTAATATCAATCCCACCAATCAGCTGGCTGGGATTTTTGCTCCACTATTAATGAACCAGTGAGCAGGCAAGAAGCTAACCTGCTAAGTCTTGGCGGCATTTGTGTCCCTGTGTTTGACAGCAGCAGGCCTCATTTAGGTGTTCCAGTGTTGTGCAGGCCTTAGGTATAGGTACCCTGAGCTCTACAGGAGCCTCAACTCTAGAGTAAGCCTGGGATGTTGGGATCCTTTGCCCTTTGGTGGCAGCATAGTATAGGTTCCAGGCAAGCCTAGGTGTTCTTCATCTTTGCTATGTAGGCGTAAGAGCCAGGATTCTTCAGCTCTTGGCTGCAGCTCATATTGCAGTTTCTTAGCAGAGCTAGGTATTGGGATTCCTCAGCCCTTAACACCAAGCACTGTCATAAGCTCCTTGGGCTCAGGTGTCTGAGATCTTTGGCACTAAAGGCTTGACAGTTCTCCTGAACTCTTCCAGCCACCAGAGACCACGTGTCTCTTCTCTGGCTCTTTGTAGCCCGTTGTCCACCTACAGCCTCAGCTCTCTCCTCTGCATTCCCTGTCCCCCCCAACCTCCAGATGCTCTGCTGATCTGAACTGTGCAGCTGCCTCTTCCCTGGCTGTCTAGCAGCCAGCCGCCCAGCCTTTTTTGTAGCCCAGCCTCCAGGCTGCTTGGTTGATGCTGCCGCCGCCGCTGCTACTGCTGCTATCTGCAGTCTCTCCTGCTTCTTTTCTTCATTTTAGCGCCTTAGCCTATACTACTAAAGTAAGCAAGAAAAGATGGCTTCAGAGAGGCTTTTAGATACCTAATGTCACAACACCAGGAAAGGCAGCACAGGATAGTGTCTCTCAGCCAATCACCCTAGCAGCCTGCTTATAGAGCCAGAAAAGAGGCAATGGATCATTCATATTACACTTCATAAGCAGAAACCATAGCCTTGACTTTTTAACACTGGCCCCAATGGTCCCTCTACTAAGCCAACCAATGGAAACGCTATCTGGCCTAGGTAAACATGATTACAGGTCATCTCCAGCCCGGTACCTTAAGACCCCCACACGGGGGTCATATAACTGAATGTGAAGGTATTGGAATGTTGGCAATAGTAAATATGATTCTGGGAGCACAATGACCAGAAATTAATTTAGAAATCAAATATGTAATGGATCTGAGGTATTCCTGGCAATGCTCGTTCACGTCACATTGTACAACTTCATAATAGCCCTAGTTCTGAAATACAACATGCATACTTGGCACTGTGTCTGCCATCATGAAATGCCATCCAATAAATCCCACCTGAAACATTTCAGCTCAGATCAGATCCAGGGCCATTGTATGTTATGAGCTACAGTGTTCTTACTGTGCACACAAAGTTTCTGTGCTTACAGGAATAAAATTATTTAATTATGGAAAACATAGACTTCTAATATTTTCTAGCTGGTCTTTCCACAGCATGTATCAAATTAATGTATCATTGGATCGTACTGTGTAAGAATGTTTGATATTAAAATTACTATTTGAGTTCCTTGAATTTCATTTAAAACATCATTGAATGATTATGACTAGGGCCGATTTTCAACATTTTTAGTGGCCCTAAAAAAATACTTTCATTTTGTACTACATATTTATTATGCAAAGACATTCTCAACACTGACGATAAGACAAAATGTCAATGTGAAAAATACTGAAGATAAAGATGCTGTGTGTCCTACAGCATCAACTACTCAGCCAACTTTTACTTCTTTCTTAATATTTTATGGATATAAAATATCTTTTATGTGTTTTATGGGTTCTTTGCCTCCATGTATGTCTGTGTACCGGGTACATAAGGGTCCATGGAGGCCAGAAGAGAGGGCATCAGATCTCCTGTGTCTGGACACACAGATGGTTGTATAGCTACTGTGGGTGCTTGGAATCAAACCCAGGGCTTCTGGCGGAGCAGCCAATGCACTCTAACTTCTGAGCCATCCCTCCAGCTCCCTTGCAATTATTTATATCCAAATAAACATGTACTTTCATCTCATTAGTTTGAAAATTGACTTTCATCTTTAATAGTAAGATTACATGGATACCAAGTAATGCTTCACATTTTAATTTAGGATTTATTGTCAGTAATGTTTGGTTTGTATATTTTATATTTGTATCTATTATATATATCTTATACCCAGAGTTGTGTAAAAAAATTCTAAATGAAAAGGGGTTGTGAGTGCAGAAGTTTAACCTGATCTCGACCTAACTGAGACTGATGATAACATAAAGTCTGGTACAAACTACTTGAAAAACCCCTGGGTTGGCTAAGGCAGTACTTTTAGGAATGAGCAGAATCAGTCTTAATCCTTGTGTAGTTTTCTCACAGTGTCCTTGGAACATTTGAAACATCTGGTGCTGTCATGTGAGTAATTCATCTGGCTGTTTGAGAGTCCTTTTTTGTGTGTATGCATATATGTGTATGCATATTCTTATGAATGTGCATGCATAGGGGTTTGCACATACCCAAGTTTATACACATGTGTGCAAACCAGAGGACAGCCTTGGGTATCATCCTCAGGAGCAATCCATCTTGAATTTTGAGACAGGATCTCATTGGTCTGGGGCTCACTAGTGAGGCTAGACTGCCTGGCCAATGAGTCCCAAGAAATTGCCTGTCTTCCTCTCCATAGTACTGGAATTACAAGCATCTCACTACATGGGTCCTGGGGATTGAACAAGTCCTCATGGCTTAAGCACTTTACCGAATAATCTATCTCCTGAGTTCCAAGTGACAGCCCTTTTATTCAAGGCAGTCAGGATGGCAAGATCCACCAACATCTTTTCTTATTTACAAGAAAATGAACATCATGAGTCCTTACCATAAGAACTCATCACTAACACAAACACTAAAACGCTAACACTAAATACTTTAATACTAATACTAAAATACTAACACTATAAAACTCACACTAACACTACTAGCACTATAACCAACACTATAACACTAACACTAATACCATAACACATACACTGTAACACTAATGTTAGCACCAGCACTAACACACTAGCACACTAGCACTAACAACGGGAGCACTAACTATACTTTAACACTAGTCCAGTCTGCCCAGGAGAGGTGGGGCTCCCTCATCTGGCTCATCACTGTGGCACAGTGTGATGATATGACCACACAATAGCTCTAAGTGTACATGCACATGTATGTGTCATAAGACAGTACAACATGTACAAATACATGGGAAGCCCCTGAACAAGACACTGCAAGGTCACAGAGTTGGGTTTCCTGGCACAAACAGCCCATGGCTAACAAGGAGTGGAAGCAACTGGTGCAGGTAGGAAGAAGGCCCTATGGCAGGAGAGCCTCTGAGAGCCAAGTCAGGCTTTTGTGGTAAGGGAAGGCCTTGCATATGCCGCAGAATTGTGATTGTTCTCCTAAGGCTGATGACAAAGGGAATTCAAGGGAAGGTGAATGACTCACCAGGCAAGGAGAGAGCCCGTAGTGGCGTAGTCACATAGTACTTTGCCAAAAACAGTGCAGGCCTCCAGATAGTCTTACTGAGGGAGTTCATCTCTTGGGTATCTGCTTTCTTCAATTCTAGTTGGTTTTGTGCAACATAGGGTGAGTTACTTCTCGAACATTACCCGACACATTATTTTTCAGGTTCTTTCTTTGCCCCCAGTGAGTAATCAGCTAATCATCTGTATTAGTTAGCATTTCCATTGCTGTGAACAGACACCACGACCAAGGCAACTCTTATAAGGACAACATTTAATTGAGGCTGACCTACAGTTCCGGAGATTCACTCCATTATCATCAAGGCGGGAGCATGGCAGCATCCAGGCAGGCATGGTGCAGGAGAGGCTGAGAGTTCTACATCTTCATCTGAAGGCTGCTAGTTTCCAGGGAGCAAGGATGAGGGTCTTAAAGCCCGTCCCCACAGTGACACACTTCCTCTAACAAGGCCACACCTCCTAGTAGCACCACTCCCTGGGCCAAGCGTGTACATCCTAGTCTAAAACTGACTACAGTGATAAACTGTGGGGATATCATGATATTAACAACAAAAGTATCTTACAAACCAGGCTCTGTCATCTCAAAGAGAGCCCTTGCAGATTCCAGGTTGTAGACAAGCAAGCAGATACCACATGGTCCTACCATAGCTCAAAAGTCAGTGCTGAAACCTCTAAGACCTACTTCTCAGACCTGTTTCTGTGTAAATGAACATTTTGAGACAGTGTCTCATTAATTTGGACTGGCCTTGAGCTTACCAATTAGCCCAGGATGGCTTTAAATTTCTGATCCTCCTACCTCTGTTTTGCAAGTGTTGGAATCATATGCATGTGCCTCTCTGTCTGGATATTCCTCCTTAAGGCAGCGACATATGCCACATATGTTATGAAAAATCAGCCTTTGACCACCTAAGCAGGCTGTCAGTTACTGCATTTGAACGATTCTAACTCATTCCCATTGCTTGACATTTTGTCAGTTCCAAGGAAGCCCTGACAGCTGATACTCATACAGAAAGTGGAAGAACAGGAGTCAGTCAGACAGAGGTGGTGGTGTGTAGGGGTGTCACTGTAGGCTGACACCTACAGAGTAGCCCTTGGGAGCAGGAGGATGTACAGCAGAGCTGAGTCATGCAGAATGAGAGGTGATGGAGGATTGGAGGGCATAAGAAGAAACTTAAGTAATAGCCTCCAGTTGGACGACTTGGCATAATTCACCAAAGTTTCGAGGAAAAGGTGAAGAAAGAGGACAGTTCTGAAACCTGTCAGCAAACAGTCCTCCAGGGTCCTTCTACACCATGATTTTCTTTTTATTATTTACTTTTAGCTATGCGTGTGTGTTCATGTGTGTATGAGTGCATATGTGTTCATGTGTATAGATACCAGAGATCAACATCGGGTGTCCACCTTGATCACCCTCTTACCTACATATTGAGGTTCAGAGGCTGCCATTTGAATCCTAAGTTCTCTGATTCAGCTAGTCTAGCCAGCCAGCTTGCTAGGGATCCAGTCTCCTGGGTACTGAGTACCCAGGCTTTCAGTTGAGTGCTGGGGATCTGAGCTCTAATTCTCACATTTGCAGGGCAAGCGCTTTAGCCATCCCCCTAGGCCTGCATGGTGATTTTCATCATCTTGACTTGGACTAAAGTTGGCTTTAGACCAGGCAATCAAGATCCACAAATGTAGGCTACTGAGTCTAGTGGTGTGCTAACCCAGCCCATGCAAACGATCAGGCAAGTTGTGCCCACCGTCAGTGATGTTCCCCTTGGTAGCTTCAGTCAGCAAACATGCAGATCAGCGGTTAGTTTTGGATGGAGGCACTTCTCTAGCCCATCTCTAGACAGTGCCTAGTAAAGGGAAGAGGTCTCAATGTACGTCCCAGCTACCAGGCATAGGACTGAAGCACGGAACCTTGTCTGCTAGGCAGTACGAACTTTGAAATCAGAAGGAGCAGATTTTAAATAATTGTTTTAAATAACTTCCTTGATATGTCCATATTTAAGATGGTAGCCACTGCCTTTTAACTCAAAGGATAGTTACAGATATTAATCCTTGAGAGACAAAAAGTATAATACAATTGTGACCATTGTTGAAGTTGAAGTGGAGCACCGAGTTGGTTTTAAGATGTAAATTTTGAGTTGCTATGGCTGTCCTTAGGCTGAAGCTTCTCACACACAGCACTGCTAAGTGCTGACTGTGTGTCTGCGTGCATTGTTTTACCCACTCCACCAAAGAGCTGCCTAGGCAGATGCTGGTCATGTGATTGCCCTTATTCTGTGGCTTGGAGACAGAGGTTTAAGTTGAGTAACTTTCATGTGGTCAGACATCTAGTAAATACAGAAAGGGGCCTGGAATGCATGTGTGAATTCCAAGCTGGCTTCCTTTTCCTATGTGCACACAGCAGACATCTGAGCTAATGGGATCCATCCGAGTCCACTGAGTAGCTCAAGTCTTGGGTAAATTTGAAGGCTCTGTAGAGCGGGCAGGGTAGAGGCCAAGGATACAACCTTGAGCAGTACTGATGTTTAAAAGGCAAGGTAAAGGTGTAGAAAAGAAGGAATAACCACAAGAGAATCACAAAAGGTAAGAATTGTAAAAGACTGCTTGAATTTGACAGTGTGAAAAACATCAATAGTCTTAATAAAAACAGTTTGGATAAATTAGTGGAGGCAGAGGCCAAATTGATTGCGCTAAGGTAAATTGATAGTAAAGTAGAAGTAACTGGTGTGAGCTGTCAGATGGAAGAAGAGGAGTAGCTTGAAACCTGGGGAGATTTTAAGAATATATTTATATATATATATATATATATATATTATATGTATATATGTATATGTATACATATAACATATGTGTGTGTATAATAAATATATACATGTATATATTATACTAATAAAATATATAATATATAAATATCATATGTATTATATTTGCATATATGTTGCATATATATGCATATATGCATATATATATATATGCATGCACACATACATATTGGGACAAAATAGTAAAAGCTGAAGGTACAGGAATGACTGCAGAGTTAAGTCCTTAAGGCTGCAGGAGGGATGGGATCAAAGGCTGGTAGAATGATAATCCACTGGCTATCAGGTTTGGGTCCCACAGATTGTGACAGACCAAGAGGTAGAGAACTCAAGATGTAGCTCACTCTATAGAGAGTAACCCCAATACACTCACAACTTTAACTACTCAGCAACAGTACTTAGTAAGACTAAAGGCATAGCACTGTAGGCTCTAGGCTAGATAGGAGATAGGTCAAACCAGGAGGCCATTCATAGACTAAGAGGATGCAGAGAGGGCAAGGTGCTGGGGGTCTCAAGGGAAATGGATGGATGGATGGATGGATGGATGGATGGATGGATGGGGGGGGGGTGGATGGGTGGATGGATGGGTGGATGGATGGGTGGATGGATGGATGGAGTTGTCAGAGGAGGGAGTTGTCATTAGTAGCACTGGAGTCTCCACATTAAATAGTTCATAAGCAGAGAATCTCGGGCACCCGGCAAACACTGTGTGGTGCAGCTACTGCAAGTCTGGTTTTGAAGCAGATTAAAAGTGAAGGTTGTCATCATTGAGGCCATCAAGGAATTCAAAGCATAGAGCTGGAACTGAGACCTCACACAGGCATCTTTTTTAGTTTGCATCTAATAAGACCGGATCTTTTTTAGAAGAATTGGTTAATAATTCATGTCTGAGGAGTTCTCTGTCAATTATCGCAGAAACATCCTTGCCCGATGACTTGTCTTTGTTTGCTCGCTTCTTTTGCATGTGTGTGTAGCCAGACATCAACCTTGGCTGCTGCCATTCCACAGGTGCTCGCCATCTTGCTTCTTGAGACAGGCTCTCTCACTGTTCTGGAGCTCACTAATTAGGCGAGGCTGGACGGCCTAATGAGCGTCAGGGATACCCGTCTGTGCCTTCCTGCCATGGATATTACAAATGCACACCATGGTACCTGGCTCTCATCTTCTTTAGTTAGGACCTCAAAAGACTTTGATTAGTACCTAATAATCTTTGATTTTTTTTTTTCTTTTTGAGACAGGTGTCACGATGTAGCTCTGGTTGCCCTAGAACTTGCTATGAGCCCGAGAGTGACCGAGAGCCACTCTCTCTGCCTCTTGAGAGCTAGGATTAAAGGCCTGAGTCGCCTGCTGCCCTGATGATACCTCTGACTTCCCATCATGTTTCCCCTCCTGGAATTGGTGGGGGAAACATATAAAAAGTTCATTTCTTCTCCTTCCACGAGATGGGCAGCTTATGCATAGTGAAGTATGTTAGTAATAGCAACCGCCATTTGTAAGACTTACCACATGCTAGCCACTGCTAAACACATATATAGATCATCTCTTTCTGGCCTTGTAATAACTCTCTGAGATTGGTATCCTTCCTGTCTCTATTTTATGATGAGAATTCTGAAAATTTGAGAGGTCAGGTCCCTTGCCCAAGGTCACTCAGTCTATAAGTGATGGAACCAGTGTTGAAATCCATGCAGCCTGCCTCTAGCATTCAAGATCCTAACTGCAGAAAAACTTCCTCATGTCAGAGGCCAGTGTGTTCCTGTTAGTTAACGCAGGAGTAGCTTCTCTCCTGATCCCTTGCCCAGAGTCTTACCCCTGGAGCTGGGCTCTGTCTTTCCATTGCTCAGCAGCAGCCTGCATCTCCCAAGCGGCGTCCAAGTGACCCTAGAGCATGCTGCTACTGAGCACCGCTTTCCCAGGACAGTGTCCTCCACTGCTATGGCTTGAGACATTTCCCCAAAGTTAAACACTATATCATTCTTAAAACAGAGCTGAGGAAGGCAAACAAGACATTTCATTCTGTCACTGGCCCTTGGACCTTTGGGGGCAGGAGGACAGTCACACATAGCCTTGTGCAGGACCTTTCAGGCTCCATGTGAGGGAGTTATACTGATGTACAAATCTTAATTCTAGATATAGGATTAGTGCACAAAAAGAAAATAGTGTTTCTTTTTGAATGATGAAAATGAGTTGCCCAGTAGGAAACTTGAAAATCATGTTCTAAATTAACTTATTTGGTGAAAGCTATTTTCAGAAAACAATACTTACCCTGTGCAAGCTGCACTCCACCTTCCATAGTTAACAGCAGTGTGTTGACTGGAGTCTCATTCCTGGGTGACCGGCTGCATATGTAAAAGATGCTCCTGAAAGAGAAACAGATGTGCAGAGATTTAACAAATGCAAGCTGGGAATTTATTTCCATTTATGGACCAGAGGAAAACTGGTTTTTTAGCCTTCTCTGCAAGAGTGAAAGACTGTTCAACCTTTACTTACAAGATTAAGACAACAAAACAGTTGTGGTTGACACCATCTGTTCTATACTCCTGAACAGTATCAGTTTGTATCAGGTCCCTAACCCTAGCCTCGCTCCCCTCTGCCTCCTCCCACCGCACACTGTACACAAGGCAGGGTGCAGATAGGAAGCTCACCTGGCAGGTGACCTTGCAGTAGCCCACCAAAATGCTGGGAAGGGTTTAGCTTACTCTTGAGGAGAAGGGGGCTTGAGACCAGAGGACTGATAGCCAAACAGAGGTCCAAAGAGCAATATGGATAAAACTAGGTAGTCCCTAGCAAGTTGTTTTCCAACTACGTTTTGTTGAGGCCTAAGCACTAAGACACCCAAGTGTTTGCTGACACCAACTATGGGGTCCAGGGGAGTGGGGACAGAGCGTGGGGTTCAGTCTGGAAGGCTGTGTCCCAGGCAGTGTTAGCACAGACACTCAGGCTCGCTTGTAATGACCTTGTATGCATTTAACTCCCTAAAACTTCTTTCCATGAGATGGTCTCTTACAGCCCCAAGGGAGGCTAAGAGATCAAGTTTTTTGGGCACTGTCTGCCTCGCTCCCCTCTGTGGACACTTGCACCGACGGCACAGAAACAGCACCTGGTGCATGAGTTACTTCAAGAAGTGGCACCAGTGTAGAGTGGTGGTCACCACGTTTCCCACCACCTGGCTGGCACAGTGTGTTTCACTTAAAAATATGCTGACGAAGCAACATCGATTATTTATGAAATCTCCGTCCTCACTGAGCGCATCTCCAATACTCTGAGAAATGCCCACAGGTCGTTTCCATCGCATATAAAGCTGATCATTTGCACAGTGGGCTGTGTGAGAGCTGAATTGGCCACTGTATTAATGGAACATTGTTTTTATTTGAAAGAGTGACTGACAGACAAACTACTGTTATTCTGACTGTGGTATTTGCTCGGCATTTTCTCAGAAATGATTGAGGCGAACCTGTCATCTCAACAAAAACAACTGGAGGTGTTTGTTGCCAGTGATGGAATTTGAGCCTTCAAGTGAAAATGAGAATCTGGGAACTTTGTGCAGACCCTTGAGAGTTTGACAGCTTCTCAATAGACTTCTGTGATGAGTTCAGTGCTGCTATTAACAGATACGATTTTTAATGGAATTGGATTTTTATACGATTGTATAATGGAATGTGTTAGCATTTCCAAGAGCTATATGTCAGTGAATTAATATTTTTTGATGACCAATGTAGCATGCTGAGGTGAAGGAACCATTGAGAGCCCTGGACACACCAGTGTGCTTTACTGCAGTAAAACATGCAAGCTTAGTTGATACTGATCCAAAGTCTTACGTTGTGGCTGGCTTTTTAAGAAATAACCACGTATGGAGCTACAGTGTACTAGAAACCTGTGTGTGTGTGTGTGTGTGTGTGTGTGTGTGTGTGTGTGCGTGTGCACGTGCATAGATGTTCATTTGTGCATATTTGTGTGTGTATCTGTGTGGTTGTGTGTGTATGGAGTATGCATGAATACACTTGGGAATGCATACGTCTGTGCACACTTGTATAAACACAAGAGAGGAATGCTGGGTATACTCCTCCATCACTCTTTCCTTATTCCTTTGAGGCAGCATCCTTTCAGTGAACATGGGGTAAGCCGTGGCGATCCTCTTGTTCCCACACCTTCCCTCCACCACTGTATGAAAGGTGTGCTTGGCCGTGCTCAGCTATTTACTTGGGTGCTAGGGATCTTCAACTCAGACCCTTCCGCATGCATGGCAAGCACTGCACCCACTTAGCCACCTGTTCAGTCCTCGTGTAATTTTAGAAGGAATGTCTTTGATCATGTGACATGACTATTGCAGTGTTCCTTGATTTTTGTATGTTTGTTTGTTTGTTTGTTTGTTTGTTTTGAGACAGGGTTTCTCTGTGTAGCCCTGGCTGTCCTGGAACTCACTGTGAGGACCAGGCTGGCTTCGAACTCAGAAATCCGCCCGCCTCTGCCTCCCAAGTGCTGGGATTAAAGGCGTGCACCACCACAGCC
>JADRCD010236125.1:0-42200 GCA_019843815.1 Montemys delectorum
TTTGGAGGGGAACCTGGGAAAGGGAAAATGTACATGTAAATAAAGAAGATACCTAATTAAATAAATAAATAAATAAACAAACAACAAGAGATAGGACTCCTGGGTGATTACAGAATTACAGAAATTATAACATTCCTTGCAACTGTATTATTAGAACTTGAATATATCAAGGATAAAAGGATTAATGGCAAGTAAAACAGTGAGAAGCATCTCAAACAGAACTGACTAGAAGAGACATCATTTAAAACTCACCCATCTCAAAAACTTTAACCCAGAATTACTCCTATCTAAAGGAAATACAGGGAAAAGAGCGGAGCAGAGACTGAAGGAAAGGCCATGCAGGGACTGTCCCACCTGGGGATCCGTCCCATATACAGACAGCAAACCCAGTCAATATTGCTGATGCCAAGAAGTGCTTGCTGACAGGAGCCCGGTATAACTGTACCCTGAAAAGCTCTGCCACACCCTGAACAAATACAGATGCGTATGTAGGTATCCAACTATCGGACTGAGCATGGGGACCCCAGTGGAGAAGTTAGCACAAGGACTGTAGGAGGTGAATGGGTTTGCAACCCCATAGGAAAACAACAATATCCACCAATCAGACCCTCCAAAGCTCCCAGGGACTAAACCACCAACCAAAGAGGGGACCTCTGCCTCCAGCTGCATATGTAGCAGAAGATGACCTTATAGGGCATCAGTGGGAGGGGAGGCCCTTTGTAATGTTGATGCTCAGTAATCCAGGGTAGGGGAATACTAGGGCACAGAGGCAGGAGTGGGTAGGTAGGTGGGGGAGAATCTCATAGAGGCAGGGGAGGGGACAGGAGTTTGCGGAGGGCAAATTGGGATGGGGACAACATATGAAATGTAAATAAATAAAATAACCAATTAAAAAAGAAAAAGAAATAAAAATAAGTAAATAAATCTCAGAGAGAGCATTTCAGCCAATTCTATTGATTTCCACACCACATTGTCTCCCTCAAATGAATTAAGAATAAATGCACTTTCAACTGTTGAGCGATATCTGGGTCTAAAATATTTCTCAGAACTATATAGAGGGTAAAAATGAGAGTGGAGCCAAAGATACTGAGTTCACATCCCATGTTTTTTCTCTTCCTTCCCATGGAATTTAGTATGAGTTATTTTATCTTTGAGTTTTCATTCCTTAATACTAAAACAGAGATAATGAAAAAATTATCTGGTAAGTTCTCACTGATCATATTTAGCACTCCTATATTCCTTTCTGGGGAAGCACCCTCATAGAGACAGGATGAGGGGGATGGGATACGAGGAGACCTGCAAAGGGGAAAACATTTGAAATGTAAATTTAAAAAATCTAAGAAAAAAATTTAAAAAAAGAAAATTTTTTAAAATCCAGAGAGGAGTATTTCTTTTGGAGACCCCTTCCTGCTGTGATGTCATTAATTTTCATATTAATGATATCACTTTTTTACTCCTCAATTTTTCTCAATGCTATTTAATATAGTTTTAAAATTTAAATATTTTCCTTGAATAAACTAAATTGTACATATTAAAAAAGCAGAGACAATAGCAAGCTTTACTTCCCTTTACTGCTAACAAATGTATAGACAGATATCCAAGTACTTATATGACCTGATACTTAGTAAACCTTTAAAAATTCTAAGGAATATAACTTCTACATATTAGCTGCAGACTCTTTTCTTTGGTAATAATGTTATCATTTTGTTAAAATCCAAAGAACTACCTTGGAAGTAGACTTTTTAAATTAGTTTTAAATTCAAATCTCATTAAGTATGAATACATAACATTTTTGTTGTTGGTGTTTTTTTGGCTTTTGTTTTGTTTTGTTTTGTTTTTGTTTTGTTTTGTTTTGTTTCGTTTCGTTTCGTTTTGTTTTGTCTTTTTGTAGCCCTGGATGTCCTGGAACTTACTCTGTAGAGCAGGCTGGCTTCGAATTCAGAAATCCACCTGTCTCTGCCTCCCAAGTGCTGGGATTAAAGGAGTGGGCCAACATGTTATAAGCTTGATCAATAATTGCTGAGTTGTCATTTTAGAAAAGATTGCATTGTTCAGTATGATTTGCATTAGTTCTTTATTAAGGGTTCTATGTAGTGTTTGAACTGCCCTCCCCCAAAACATAAATTAAAAGCTCTGACCTTAAAGGTTATTTTATTAAACTATAAGGTTGACTTTCTTTATTACACATGTAATAAAATAATAATCCATAATGCCACACAAAATTTAGCATCAGTATTTACCTTAGGAAAGCTGCTATATTAAGATAAGGTGAGCCGGGCGTGGTGGTACACGCCTTTAATCCCAGCACTCGGGAGGCAGAGGCGGGAGGATTTCTGAGTTCAAAGCCAGTCTGGTCTACAGAGTGAGTTCCAGGACAGCCAGGGCTACACAGAGGAAGCCTGTCTCAAAGAAAAACAAAAACGAAAAACAAACAAACAAAAAGATATGGTCAAATTAGGTAAAATTCACAAATGATAAATTTAAAATCGTAAGTCTAAGTATCATTTTTGTACATTTCTTTTTTTTCTTAGTTGTATGGAAAGTTAACACTCACATTTCCCATCATTATTGTATCTCCCTGAGCATTTACAATTTATTACTGTTTGTAGATGAATTCATCTAACCCTTTGTGTGATACATCTAGTAAGCGGCAACATCAATAAACATACTCGAAATGTGTGAAACTTTTGTCATCCAGAAGAGATTTGAAGAATCAAATGAACCACCTCCGGTGCACAGAATGTAACAGAATGTACATGTGTGTGTTGGCATTTACACACCAAAATGCAGGCTTCCAGAACACAAGAGACTCAGTGATTATAATTCTTCAGGATCTTACTAAGATAGAAGGACTTAGATGTATCATTCTAGCTTAACCTTTCCTAGTTCCAACCTTCCCTTTCAGAAATTATACTGAGGCTTAATAACTCCTTTCTTATGATTTACACAGCTGAAAACAAATATATTGCAAACAGTGGCATATTAAGTGTATCTTTGAAAAATATATATATGTATATCCTTATAGGTCTTGTGTTCCAGTAGCCTAGTAATGTTCAATAATTTGAAGAGAACTTTGAAATACTCAAATACTTCTCAAATAAACCACAGCTTGGACCTGCAAAGCAGAATTCAAAGCAGAAATTAGCACTTCACGTAAATGTAATTCCACCTCTCAGAGTGCAATAAAATTGAAAAGGTAGGCCACACCTTCAATATATTTAAAGATAATTGAATCAACAACATGGTTCAGCATTAACTCAAATGAAAACCAGCTTTCACAGTAAAAATGATTTAAACCACTGTAAGCACCTCAGAGGTGGAAGGAGGAGAGAATTCACAGTTCTCTCTCTTCACAAAGCCGCTGAAGGAGATTGTGTTGCTATTTCAATAAGAGTAACACTACATCGACAACACCCTGTTCAAATTTTAATAAAGCATTACTCTCTTAATCAAAACATGACTGTGAGGTTTGGACTCTCACTAGAAAGCAGAATAATGTGAACAAAAGAGAAACGGAACAGTGCCTGCACATCAATGCTACAAAATAAATAACATCTTGGTGCTTGTGTAGTAATTAAAGGCAGAAATTGAAAGGCAGTTCTTGGTTTTCTGGTGTCAAGCTACTTTCCAAAGAGAAGGTGGAACTACAAAATCAGAGAAGAATGGGGGACTTAACCAGTGAAATACCATAACAGATGTAGAGACTGTGGTGATTTGACATAAATTTTTGACCAAAGTACATCACTACAAGTTTATGTGTAAGATAACTAAAGATTATCTTCTAGAAATGTGCCTAACAAAACTGTCACCTGAGAAGCTTCATCCAGCAACTGATGGGAACAGATGCCGACACCTACAGCCAAACATTAGGTGGAACTTCAGGAAGTGTATGAATGAGGAGGATGGAGGAGTGAAGTATCCAGCGAGGTCAAGGACACCACACGAAAACCTACACAGAGTCAACTATCCTGGGCTCTTTAGGGGCTCACAGAGACTGAACTGCCAAACAGAGAGCATGCATGGGACCAACCTAGGCCCTATGCATATGTTTATATTATACATAAATATATTTATATATCCATGTATTATATATACATATATTTACTGTTATGTAGCTTAGTCTTCATATGGGTTTCCTAACAGCAGGAGCAGGGGCTGTCTCTGACTCTGTTGCCTGCCTTTGGATCCCTTTCCCCTAACTGGGCTGCCTTACCTAGGCTCAGTAGGAGAAGCTGCTCCTAGTTCTACTGCAACTTTATAACCTAAGCCAGTTGATATCTATGGAAGACCTTTCTTTTTCTGAACATTTTCAGAGGAGAAAGGAAGAACAGGAAGATGGCAGGAAGGTAAGCTGAAAGGGAGGAACAGAGGGCAGGAAGAGGAAAGTGAATCTAAGATTAGGATGTAAAGTAAGTAATTTGATTTTTAAAAGGAAGTAAAGATTATCATAGTATAGACAAAATAAGCTTTTATTTAAAATGGTATATGAAATGTGTAGTTAGCAAAAGTTTTCTTCTGACTCAACATGTGTAACAGTTAGACACAGTCTTGGCCTCTGAATGTCAGTTTCTCTTTCTTGATTTTGGATACTTCACTCAGCATAAGAAGGTTAAAGTTTCCTCTTAGTAAAATTTAGATAGTAACAGTCGATACCTGCTGAGTGGTAACATTTTAGTGAGGCAATGGGTTACAGTGGTAAGTTCACTATTATTGTTTTAGAAGATAGAATATGTTGAAAAGACCTAGAAGTCAACCTTATATTTGTTTATTTTTATTCATTCCAATTTCTGAATAATGTTTAAAATCATTATTTCTTTAGAATCAATTAGCAAACTGAGGGCAAGGTATATGCATGTGCCTTGTACACATGTCAGTGTGGAAGCCAGAGGACTGACTCTACTTCCTAGTATTGAGAGTCTAGGCTTGTGCCACAATATAGTGCTTACTCTATGGGTGCTACAGATCCTCATATTCATCTATCAAGTACTATATTTATGGAGTCATTCCCCAGACTCTCAATCAACTTTGAATTGTACCACGATAATATCTAGTGCATATAATAATACGCACAAGATGATGTTCAGATTCTACTTGATAGTTCATGAGTAATGAGTATTCTAGATCTGAAAGTATCCAAACACACATAGGACTGGTGTGGAGCTAGCATGCTTTGAACAGATATATCATTAAATGTACTCTTCATGCTGGCATCATTGCCTGGATCCTTAACATTTATTTCCTTTAATTTCTCAGTGTTCTCTGTAGATGCCAGTGTGCTGGTGAAAGGTGGCATAAGTTTCCTTCCTCTAGCCACTCACTAGAGCCTGGAAAAAGGTCAAGATTTATAGTGAGCTTAACCTTAGTGAAATATGAGATCTATGTATTAGTATTGTTTTTTTTTTAAATACAGAATGATATGTGTTTCCTTGGACATGGATTAGAAAGAAGGTTGGCAAGTACAGAAATGAAGAGAGCTGCATCAATTCTGCCAGGCAAGTAGAGCTGAGAGGCATCAGATTTAACCAAGGTTCTGAGTCTTTCACCTCTTCCACAGGAATAAAGTAAGGTCTGGGCACGGAGAGTGTGATAGGTAATGTGCCTCAAATGAGAGATCTGCCCATATTACAACCAGCATGAAAAACATATTGGGACTCTTGTCTCTCCTTGCCAATAGGTTCTAATAGTGCGATTGCCCCAAGCACTGAGATCTGAGATGATGACCGTATTTACAACTCTAGTTGCAATCATTCAACTACTCACTTGTAATCAGTATCATTGGTATTTTTTGACTTCTCTTTTCATCCAAACTTCAAGTCCCAACATCAGCAATCAGAAATTATGACCTAAAACCATAATATACCTACAATATCACTGTTGTTTTCTAGAGAGGGTTTGATGACAGCTTCAATCTTGGCTGTAGCCAAAGACCTGTGTGCTGAAAGCTTGGGTTCCAGGGAGACAGTACTAGGAATCGGTGATACACGTGAAAGATCAAGCCTACTGAGAAATCTTTGGGTCAGTGAGGAACATGTGCTCCAAGTAATCTTGGAAGATGAACTCTTACTCTTTTTCTTCCCTTGCTATTTGACCTTGTGTGATTTTCATGTTACGTTGTCTCATCATGGGCCTCAAGTAATTAGGATAGAAAGGAACTTGAGAGCCGGGTTAACATATAGGATTTATTTAGAGCTTGAATCTGAGATGATTCTTGCAATGAGCTACCTCATCACTCAACTTTTAATTCACTCTACATCCATTTAATAACCTGACCTTGATGCTATGGGTCAGTAACCTTTCTGATTGCTGATGCCTGGTATCATGTGACATCACTCTAGCAGTAGGATCTTAAAATGTAGATAACAGAGGGCTTCTAGAGGCATCAGTGAGGTCTCTACAGAACAGCATAGCTACACATGAATACACCATTTAAACTACAGCCTGGTAGCATGAAATACAGAAAAGAACTTCTTCAAACTTTGCTGGTGAAAAAAATTCAGATTATGATGCCAACAATGCTGATTTCTGCATAGATTTTTTTTCCTCCTGGTCTTATAAGTAACAGTCTCAGCACTGTGTGTCCACACTGTCATCTATGAATGTATTCACATGGATCTTCTTATTGGAACACCAATCTGGTTGACTTAAAGTCCATCATGGTAAGTTTATTAACTTAATTACCTCTTTAAATGTCCTATCTTCAAATAATATCACTACTATGAACTGAGTCAAATATTTTATAATGTAAATGTATAAATCTAATGCCTGGTTGTTGAATACCTGTCCCCATCCCTTATGTACAGCATATGTATTACAAGACTCTTAATGTATCCAAATATAGTGAATATATCACTCACTATATCTGTATGTTCTGTAGTATGAGGTATAAATACTGCCACAGTATCATATACTCCATCTTATACACAATGTGACTTGGCTACAAGATTCAGTCTTGTCATGGGATTTTGTTTTAATTTTATTTTTGATGCTGGTAACTAAGCCTAGGCTCTTATACAAGCTAAGTGTATCCTTTGCCAAGGATTTGCCATCCTAGCTTCTTATCATAGGTGATTTTCTTACTTAAAATTTGAGTAAGATTTTGTCTCTTTGTACATCAAGAATTTTCACTTAAATGATCTTTTGACATATTTGAAACTGCCATCACCATTATTATCATACTTTGGGACCATTATTAAGAAAAATACAGTTACTTGAACACAAGCAACATGATATTATATATTGCAGGAGCTCCGGGACCTAGATAGAGCTACAGTGTAGCTACCTGGCAGGAGTCACATATTACAGTTATACTAAACAGAAGTATGATTCCCAGTCAAAGTAGCATATAAAGTAATATGACCTAAGGGTTCATCATACAACTCAGAATGATTTGTAATTTCACATATATTTATTATTTACATATATTGGTTAGAATTATTCATTCAATATTTCCATATCTAAGTTGATTAATGTAAAAGAAGCCAGAGAAGATAAAATTATGAATTCGTGGATATTGGAAACTGAGCTTTTTGGTGCATAATCAAGGTTGAATGAGTAGAAACAGAGTGGATAAGAATAGGCAGAACAAAACTATGCAGAAGATGAGTGGTTGTGTTGATTTTGATTTTAGCATACATCTAAATCTTAAACTATGGCATTTGTTATAGGTGACAATTTAATCAAATGTATTCAAGTTTAGACTTAACTTTTATTTTATACCTGTGTTCACTTTTATTCCCATAATATGTATAGCTTATGATAGTTCTCCTAAAACCTTCCATATGTAATATGTTCCTATGGAAAAGTCAGAGTGAGATAAAATGGCTCAAAGTTCTAATCAAAAGAGAAATCAGATTTGTTTACATAAATGTAGTGCATACGCACCTTACCTTGTATAGGTAGAAGATATGCAGTGGTCTTTCAACAGAATGTACAAGGATTTAATAATGCTCTATGAAAATCATCCAGGGGATCCTTAAGCTTTCAAAGTTCTCATTTGTTTAGCAGCAAGAGAACATTGTTCCACTTTTAAAACTGAGTGGTGTCTGCTTAGATACATCGCTTTTTAATAATAACACACCTTCAAATTGTCACTTGAGTTTTTTAAAGGTCGAAATTGAAGGATATGGGCTGCCTTCACACTAGAATAATAAAAATAGGTGTTTAAATAATAGTAGACAGAATGTCACTGAGCCTTCTAACATGGGAATGATAGGATCAGATTCTGCTTTACATAAATTCTCTGACAATTCCTGAGGGATGCAGAAACCGTAGAAGGCCTCCTGGGAGAAATATCAATGAAAGAATCACCCTAAACATTTGGTGTGTAGTAGCTGGAATTAGATATCTCTAATAAGTCTTGAACATTTGAATACTCAGTCCTAGTTAATGACTGTTTAGGGGAGGATTAGGAGGTATGGCTTTGCTTGAGGAATTATGTTACTACAGACAGGCTTTGAGGTTTCCACAAACACACTATGTCAAGCTAGGTCTCCCTGTGTCCTGCTTGTAGACAGGGATGTGAGCTCTCAGCTGCTGCTGCAGTGCCATGCCTTCCAGGCTCAAAGCTCAAGAACTCTACACCTCGAATAAACCCTTCTTTCTGTAAGTCGCCCTAGCCATGGTATTTTATCACAGCAGTGGGAAAGTGACTAAAGCGAGACCAAAAAAAAAAAAAAAAAAAAGCCTGAAGCCCAGCACCAGGTGTAAAGGGAAAGAGGAGAACATGGGAAATAAACAAATGTTGTCCTTGCACAAAATTAAAAGTGCCAGTGATCTATTGTCAAGTTTCTAATTTAAGTGGTAGGGCATGAAAAAATCCTACCAACTGAAGTAGAAAATGTATGTAAAGAAGAAAGTGTGGAGATGGAAATGAAAATGATTTTATATAGGTTATAATTGGAGATATTTGTGCATGCTCAAGGAGAAGCACCATTAGCCTCTTCTAAAATAAGTCAAGATTCAAAGTGTGCTTTGGGATAGGCTGGCTCTGGCTGGAAGGTCTATCACCTAAATAGACTAGCCTATATGATACAGAGATTCCATTAAAGGGTTGTCCAGAATGGTAGAAAGGGTCTTTACAATGTAAAAAGCATGATATGATAGAATTCCCTGTACTTTTTATGGAAATATCACTTTGTCTTATTTCTAATATCAAACACATGTGATAACTAGTATATTATAACTTGGCAGAAAGCAAAAGTCACACATACTTGCACAACACAGGTACATGCATGCATGTGCATGAGCACATGAAAATTCCTATACACACACGGGCATGAACATATATATATATATATATATATATATATATATATATATATATATATATATATATAAAATGACATATACACATGCATAGATATCCCTCACATACAAGCACCTGCAATATATTTGAACATGCATGGATATGTACATATACTTGCATATACACATGTGTACCCCCACACACAGAAACATGCATATGTATGTATATGCATGCACACACACCAGACTGAACCAAACAAAACAACTACAAGTGAGGAAGTGGAGTATTAAAACACTCATATATTTTTACTAAGTACTTAAAATAACAGGGTATGACTGCAATGTCACACAGAAATTTTACTTTTAGGAATGCACTCAAGATAAATAAATAAAAGCATATGGTGACACATGATTGTCCACTACTATGGTAATAGTACTTTTCTTATTAGAGAAAGAAACTCAAATATCTGTCAACGGATGAATGTGAAAAGTGTTACCTACAAAATAGAATAGAGTCCAACCATGAAATAATGTAATAATACATGTCTCAACAAAAATAAAACTTTATAATAGGTAAACAAAGCAATACATATAAGGGCACAAATAGTTTGATCTCATTTTTATGGATTGTTCATTACAAGGACATGCAGAGAGACAAAGAGCAGGCTACTGAATCTAGAGACATAGGAGGGGACTAGTCGTAACTGCTGGTTGTGTGTTGAACTCCACATTCAGTTTTGATTTCAGTTAAGGGAAACATCTCTATTCTGTTAATTAAATTTTTGGACTTTGAAAATGGATGAAGGAAATGACTGAATAGGGAGTATTAGAATACTCATACACTTCTTGGCTAGATAGGTAGGTAGGTAGATAGATAGATAGATAGATAGATAGATAGATAGATAGATAGATAGATAGATAGACAGACAGATAGGTTGATACCCTGAGGTCTGCCTGCTATGTGTCCTGGTCACAGCTACTGCAATAAAGAGAGATGAAACAGTTTGAGTATTTTGAATAGAAATGGAAGTGGAGATGCAGGGCTATAGTGGAGTGGCCTGTTGTGGATGCCCTGCCCTTCCAAAGTTTTTTTAAAAAGAGGCCATGGTGAAGTCTCAGCGTGTTCTGTCCCTGAGGGCCATCTCTGGTGCCAGTGCTTTGCACAGCAGGGGTCAGTATCAATGTTCACATTAATGCTAAATACTATGCAGATGTCCAGCTCATGGATATCAACATGGTCTCAAGCCAGAGCAAGGACATCTGAACTCAACACTTCTTTGAATTCATGCTCTTGTTATGTGGTACATGACAGACCAAACATACATAGAATAGACTCTTACTCATCAGTTTGTGGTCCACAGCAAAGTAGGACATCAAAAGTTGGGAGGCGCTCAAACTCTACCACACACCTGTGGATCTAAATCTGCATTTTGACAAGTTCTCCAGGTCATATTTACATAAAACTCTTAGAAAGGCAGCTCTGTATAGATGATCCCTTTTTTTTAAAATTACTATTATTTTTTAATTAGATATTTTCTTTATTTACATGTCAATTTCTCCTTTCCCAGTTTCCCCTCCAAAAAACAAACAAACAAACAAACAAACATAAACAACCAGAACAAACTTCTGTTGCCTCCCCCCTCCCCATGCCTGCCACCCCACCCTCTCCCACTTATTGGCCCTGGCATTCCCCTACACTGGGGCACAGAACTTTTACAGGGCCGAGGACCTCTCCTATCCTTTTTAATGTGGCAAAGATAGATTGTAAATTCAAGACTTTCTATGATAAATGACAATAGCTTCTTCTTTCACCTAATATGCTGTCTTTAGAGAAGAATAGACATTTGTAACTATTCATTCATCCATCAGGTTCTCAAATTTAGGCAGAAAGTGATGCCTATGGAACAGAAAGTAAGTATCAGTTAACTAATGATGGTCACCTGCATGCTAAGAGTCCAGTATCATGATGACAAAGTTCAAGGAGCTTTGCCTCTGGATAAAGCTTAATTTCCTGCTTAAATGTGTGTACTTTGGTGTGTTCTCAATCTATTTTTAATTTCTTTAAGTATATATATCTCTCTTCATTACTTCTATATTCTCTTCTTTAAAGATGCTTATTAAAATAACACAGAAGTTTTTACAATGTGTATATTTCATTAAAATTTATACAATCAAATATTTTGAATGTTATGGGATCATTATTGATTCCTGGACCAGGGTTAGAGTCCTGTTCCCACAAATGATAAACTTGAGGTAGGCAATGCTTTCACTATTTTATGCATGTCCTGTCTGCTTTGTTGTTTTGATTTTCTATATTTTCAAGAAAGGTTTGTTGTGGTAAATATTATTTTGGGGAATTTTTATCCCAGTTGAGCCATATAGTTCTCAAATAGAAGGCACCAAAACCTTTAGATTTATAATAAGCTTTAAAGCTTTACAGCTGTGCTGATATCAACCCTCTATGCTGTATTCTCTACTTCCCTGTAAATAATATCACTTGCCGTGTTCTGCGTAGGCTGGCCCACAAAGCCGTGGGTTCACAATTCATCTACCTCATAGCAACTTCTCCCTTCATCTTTCTGTTCCTCCTTCTCATGATCCCTGCCTCTCACCCCAAGCCCAGAAATTTCTGCTCTCCTCCCTCTATCCTGCCCAGCACAGACTGAAAGCATCTTTATTAACCAATCAGAGATAATTTTGGTGACAACTTTTTCACAAGAGAAGCTGGTATATGTGAAGATCTGTACTTGGTACAACCAGATCATGGGGTACAGATTTTAGCACTTGCATAAGCAGCAGCAGACCAATCCCCTACAAAGCTTTCATCTTTAGTTCTCAAAGACTGTATATTTGAACACTTTCACTGAGATTAAGAATTTTTTAAAAAATAAAATTATGATTAATAACAGAATTGTCCATCCACTAATAGGGAGTAACATGGAAAACTGCAACACTTTTGAACTTTTTACCTTTCTAATAATCCAACTTTTGACTTAATTGAACCCTTCAGCCTCATTTTGCTTTTTCTCATGTTCTAAAACTCTGTATATTCATTTCACTCTAATTTTCTGAGTTTTTATATATCTTTCTAGTTTTTGTTGTTGTTCATTTAAGTGCTACTGTTTCATTACAGTCTCTCCTGATTTCAAAAGATGTCCCATCTTTCCTTCTTTTTCTCCTGTTTTCTGGGTGGGTAAATATAGGCATTTGCTTCTGCACAACACTTCTTAGTTAACAAAAATATCAGCATATACTCTAAATACTATTTAAGACTCAACAAAATGTGAGAAATGCTGTTTATTCTCATTAATACTGAAGAGCCAGGATATGATTTATGGTGTCAGAGAAAGGGCCAAATGCAAACCATCAGTCGGGGAAGTAGAAACATATACACTGGCCCAAGCTTTGTATACTTTGCACAGAAGTATCAATCACAGGAAGCATGAGCAATTACAAACAAGTTTACTTTGCTAAAATCTTAACCTCAGAGAAAAGTATTCAAATAGAAATTTTTTAAAAAGAAAAGAAAAACTGCACTGAGATCTCAGGTAAAACTTTTGCTCCAACTCTTGAAAACATCAGAAGACATACAACAAACAATAAAAGAAATACACACACACACACACACACACACACACACACGCACATAACTGAGGACTCATCCCAAGATGAAGGCACTACAAATCAATAAAATTTCATGACGCTCATCAAAGCAGCACAATTTCACAAAGGTATAACTTTATACAAACCTTGCAAAATGATGTAAAGGGATCTAAAAGTCAGAAGGTGGATAAATAGAGCCAGAAAACAGAAAGGAACTCAAATATTGTCAATTGATAGCTCAATTTATTTTCTTGAACACAGCTTGGAAGTGCCAGGGCTGCAGATTTAAAATATGCAGTAGATTCTTTTGGGCTCAGTTATAGTTGTAATATGTTCAACAACTGGAGAAGAACAGGGATGGAAAGAAAAACAGACAGAAGGAGTAAATGGAATGGGGAGAGGAGATAAGAATTGAAAAAGTCAAATGACATCAAGCCATAAAGATGAATAGTCAAAAATATATCATAAAAGGAAAAATGAATTTAAGGAAAAGATCATTAGAACACTAAAGGATTTTTTAAAGTAGCACCCAACCTATAAATAACTCTTGGCAAGAACTTGTCTAAACAACTCCACTTTCAGTCACTCACATCCTGCTGAGACCACTTAAATAGCACATGGCAATAAATGCCCTCAGCAGATGAGATGGCCCTTAGCCTAGCGAGTCAATCATTACTGCTAAGGCCCCCCATAATCAAGGTAATTTCAGGCTTTACTGTAGCCGTTATGATATGGTGCAAGCATGTTGAGATATTTCCAATCTGTTGACAATACACACAGTTGTCTGAGAGTAAGGAAACTCACTTATGATCAATTGGAACATACTTTGGTGTGGGTGAAAAATATTCCATCATCCAGCCAAGACTCCAAAGCTCTACAACCAGAATCAAACATATGATAAGCACAGTCTGCTTTTAAGAAAAACTGATAAATAGTCCATGACCAGAACACCAAAGGTCGAAGGAATGTGACTGAAGAAACAAGTGAAATGGTCAAATTACTAGGACAGCATTTCTTTTTACTTTAACCAGTCAACTTTCTTTGCTTATGACTATAACTCGAGGTAAAGATCACAGCAACTTGTTTCAGTTAGGGAAAAATAAAATAAAACAAAAAACTGATAAGTTGTGTAAAGAGCCTTATCTGAATTTTAAAGCAAGCTAGGACTAAGGTCCCCTCATCCAGAGTAAAACATGAGAAAATTTTTATACAGTTCTAACTATTTGTGGAAATTTCAATGACTGTTTTCCTGGATTCTTGTAAAGCAGTCAACAAGCATATTTGAGATGCTCAGACAATAAACCATATCTAGGTTTGCATTTGGCCTCTCATTTCCACCCGAGTCTACTTTAAACATCTCTAACTTACCTCCTCTAGGTAGGAAATACTTCTGCTTGCCAACCACTGAAATGCAGAGATTCCTGTTTGTAACCAGTTCCCCGGAAGACTATCTTCCCACCACCTCTTCCTCTTCCCCCTTCTAAGTCATAATTTTGTCTTCTCTTAAGTTATGCCATCCCAATTTCAGGACCTCTGATCAAGTTCTTTTAACTCCAATGTCATGAGGAACCTCTCATACAACTTATTTTATTCATAGGCCCCCAAAGTAAACCTCACAATAAAAAACTAGAACATAAAACTTTCTGGATTAAAGTAATTATATATTTTCCCATTTCATAAACCAAAAAAAAAAAAAACCCAAAACAAAGACAAACAAACAACAACAAGACCTTGACATGGTTTTTAAACTAAGTGAGCATTCTTAAGATTGTGTGAGAGCTCCCAACTATCTTCCAGGCCTCACTCACTGTATTTCTATTTATCCAAATTTCTAAACAAAATAGGAAAATAGAACCCTTGAACACAAATGCCATTTCCTAGTTCCTCTTTTTTACCTTAGGTTTGCCTTCATCTTCTTCATCTTGTCTAATTATAACCCTCTAGAAACAAAACCTGGAAAAAACTAGTTACATGGATGTTTGGCAGCAAAAGTATGAATGGAAAGAGCTAAAGGTAGTGTAACAGGTAGTTCTCTAAGGAGAATAACAAGAGTTAAAAGGGAATACTCTTAAAGAATAGACAAAGCAGGAAGAAAATTTCATCTAGAGTTAAATGAGAAAGTGAGTTATGATTGAAGAAATAAAGGAGTTAATAGCTGAAATGAAGGACAAAAACAGAAGAAATTTCTCAAGATAAATTGTGGGCTTCAGTGCTCTTTCTTTTTTTTATTAGATATTTTCTTTATTTACATGTAAATTTCTCCTTTCCCAGTTTCCCCTCCAAAAAATAAACAAATGAACAAACAAACAAAAACAAGAACAAACCCCTGTTGCCTTCCCCCTCCCCATGCCTGTCACCCCACCCTCTCCCACTTATTGGCCCTGGCATTCCCCTACACTGGGGCACAGAACCTTCACAAGGCCGAGGTCCTCTCCTCCTATTGATGATCGAATTTACAATCCTCTACTATACACATGCTGCCAGAACATTCAGTCCCACCATGTATAGTCCTTGGTTGGTGGTTGGGTCCCTGGGAGCTCTGAGGGTACTAGTTAGTTCATATTGTTGTTCATCCTAAGGGGCTGCAAACCCTTCAGCTCCATAGATCCTTTCTCTAACTCCTTCATTTGGGACCGTGTACTCAGTTCAATGAATGACTGTGAGCCTCTACATCTGTATTAGTCAGGCATTGTCAGAGCCTCTCAGAAGACAGCAACTCAATTCTTCACAGACTTAAGAAGAGCAATTTGCAAATTTATCTAGAACAACAAAAGACCCAGGATAGCCAAAACTATTCTCAACAATAAAGGAACCTCTGGTGGAATCACCATCCCAGACCTTAAGCTGTACTACAGAGCAATTGTGATCAAAAACTGCATGGTATTGGTACAGTGACAGGCAGGTAGAGCAATGGAACAGAATTGAAGACTCAGTGATCTTTCATAAAGGACATGGGAGAACTTTGTTCATAACTTCTGTTATGGATTGAATGTTTATGTCTCTTTTATATTATGCTAAAGTTAAAACTCATGTGATAGAATATGAAGTCAGAGTATACTTAATTTTTTCACATACTTTTATTTATTTATTTCTTGTTTGCTTGTTCGTTTGTATGAGCATACACATTCAGGATACCCTCCAGGCATATGTGCCATGTACAAGTATAGAGGTGAGGAGATTATTGATTTGCAGGAGTCAGTCATTTTTCTCCGTGATATGGTGGTATCTTGGCCTTACTCATCAGTGTTGTCAGCAAGTTCCTTTACCTGCTGAACTCTCTGTCTGCACCAAAACATGGCACTTTGGGAAGGTGATTAAATTACAGGGATAGAACCATCTTATGGTATTTATGAAATAACCCAAATCCCTTGTTTATTCTACCTCATGAGGATATAGTCCCAAAAAACTTTGCAGTGAAGCAAAAGGTTTCTATCAGTTATTGAAACTCATGGTGCCATAGTTTAGATATTCCTTAGTCTCTGGAACAGTGTGAAGTTAGTTATATTCTTTATAAATCATCTAGTGTAGGGTAATATAATAGGGAAGATTCTGAAATCTTATATGGTCTGGACTTTATATCCTTTATTACCCCATACCTTGGCCATTTATAATATGCCTTATTATTACAACCTTTTGCTTATAGAACTACTAATAAAGTTGTTTTCATTGCTTCTTCTTTACTGTGTTAAAATGCCTAACATAACAACTTTTAATAAATATTTATTTGAACCATGTATTCAGAGAGTTCAAGTTAGGCTTGGTTGGTCTCACATAATTGGACAGAACATCATAACAAAAGTGGGTGATGAAAAATTTCTTTACTTGGAGTAGTCAGTTACAGAAAAAAAACAGAAACAGGAATTATACATTCACCAAGGACACAAATCTTGTGACTTACTTCCTCTGACAACTACTTTCTACCTACAGTTCACTGCCTAGAGATAACATCATCATTTTATTGGTCCATCAAGTGATTAATCCATTCATGAGACCAGACTACTCCTGGAAATGAAGTATTTCTATTTAACAATGGTTCTGGAAGTGACCCTCACAGATAAAGTCAGAAGTATGGGTTAATATTTGTTTAGACATTTCTTGACCTAGTTTGGTTGACAAAGAACATTAACCATTAGGATGGTCTTTCACCCAATAAGTTCCATGTAAAGGATCAATACTGTGTCTATATTTCAAGAGCATGCTATTTTCATCTTCTATCTGCCTGTTTCTCTGTAAGCACTTTGATGGCATTTTACCTAATTTTCATCTTTGACTCTGCCAAAGTAGCAGAGCATAGAAGGTCTACTTTTCCTGTTTATTTGTGTGTGCCAAAATGTATGTATGTAACAGAGAGAGAAAGAGAGAGAGAGAGAGAGAGAGAGAGAGAGAGAGAGAGAGAGAGAGAGAGAGAGGGGCAGGGGCAGAGGCAGAGTCTATCTCTTGCCCTCAGGGACCTGGAAGTACCATATATCCCTTCTGTCTAGCAATTGGCACAAAGCTTCTTTACTGACGGATCAAGAACCAATTGAGGAACAGGACCTTAGCATAAGAATCACTTACAGTTTTGTTTTCATTTTTACTGAATTCTAGATGTTTAACTTTTTTCTTCACCCAGAGATCATTGAGTAGAGAGTTGTTCAATATCCATGAGTATGGAGGATTTGTGGTGTTTCTCTTGTTGAAGCCCAGCTTTAATCTATAGTTGTCTGATAAGATAAAGGGATTTTTCAATTTTCTTGTGTCTGTTGAGACTTGTTTTTTTTGTTTTTGCTTTTTGTGTTTTTTTTTTTTTTTTTTTTGCTTTTAAAGATTTTTATTATACAACTGGTATATATTTATTCTATAGGAGTTAGAAAATATGGATAACTTGATTTAAGAATTTGCATTTACATAGCTAGGTGTGGTGGCACATACCTTCTTTTTAACTTTTATTGCACTATGATAAGAAAAGTTACATGATTTCAATTTGTCTGAATTTGTTAACATTTAAAAACATATTTTAAGTAAATATAATTAAATCACATTCTTGTTTCCCTTTTGTACCCCAACTCCTCACAGAGATCCCCTCTTCAATACCTGCAATATCTTTTTTGTCATATTCCTTAAAATTTATAAAATGTTATAATAAAGAGTATTATAAAAGTTGTTTGATATAAAATAATCAATTTAATATTGTTATGTAGATGCTTGTCTACAATACTGCAAATACATATGCTTTTCTCATTATAAATTTCAAATAACTCCAAACATATTAACTGTATATTTCAAAGTAATACATCACTACTAGTATTTTCTTAAATGAACATAAATATGTAAAGTCTTTTTGTTTGTTTGTTTTGTATTTAGTAGAGTTTAAAATCTTGGCTCTTTCTGTGGTACAAGCCCAAAATAAGAACAATTTTTAGACATTAGATTTCATTGTAATAAGGCTGTACTTCCATGACCCTGAAATCACCAAAGGAGTTTACCTCTATCATAGCTAAGCTGAGAGTTGACAGTTCTGCTGCACCAAGGAATGAATTGTAGGCACGATTTTTAGATACAGACTTCCTGCTATGGTCAAAAAGCTATTTGACTTGAGTGTGTGACTTTATTCTCAGCCCACAGAGAACAGGTTACATTCATTTAAGAAATGGTGTGTGTATTAAGATGCTCTATCGATAAAGTGATTCACCAACTGTTTCAATGAACAATGGTTCTACATGGAAGGTGGTACAGACATTAGATAATGATAAGAATCTGGTTCATTGGCTGTGATGATTTTGAAAAGCATTTATGTCAGAGAAAGAGTAACTTATAAAGTCCTCTTCTTCAAACTTGATACAAAAGCTAGAAATGTCAAGCAAAGCATTCAGTCTCACTCTTTGTTGTTCTTTTTCCTACACGCCACCCCCAAGTTAATTGTTTATCTCTACCTTGGGTATATAAATATTTTTGAAATATATAAGCTGTTCTGAAAACCATAGTATAGTGTAAAAACATGAAATAAACATGAAATAGAGAGGCTGAGATAGGAGAAGCAAGATTTCAAGACCCTTATGTTGTACATAGCAAAACACTGTCACAAACAAGCTGAAAGGATATATAGATTGTACAATATTGGATCTATTTCTCCAATTACCAAATTAGAGAGACCATTGGATGACAATCAACAAATTTCTAATTCCTCATATTTTTGGATTTCAGTCACTTAGGATATGTTGGTAATATTAATTTTCATATTAAGATATTAAGAAAAGGTAATTGTCACTTCCTGTTGTTTTTGTTGTATGAGGTGGAATTAGATTTGTGTGGATTTGTTGAAAGATTATTTTTTTGCTTCTTCTAGGGCATAGTTTTGCTCCTTATGTTGATATTTTCCATCTATTATCCTTTGGAGGGCTGGATTTGTGGAAAGATATTGTGTAAATTTTGTTTTGTCATAGAATATCTTGTTTTCTCCATCTATGGTAATTGAGAGTTTTGCTGGGTATAGTAGCCTGAGCTGGCATTTGTGTTCTTGTAGAGTCTGTATGACATCTGCCCAGGATCTTGTAACTTTCATAGTCTCTGGTGAGAAGTCCGCAGTAATTGTAATAGGCCTGCCTTTACATGTTACTTACCTTTTTTCCTTTACTGCTTTTAAAAATCTTTCTATGTTTAGTGCATTTGATGTTTTTATTATTATGTGACGGGAGGAATTTCTTTGCTGGTCTAGTCTATTTGGAGTTCTGTAGGCTTTTTGTATGTTCATGGACATCTCTTTCTTTAGGTTAGGGAAGTTTTCTTCTACAATTTTGTTAAAGATATTTACTGGCCCATTACATTGGGAGCCTTCACTCTCTTCTATACCTATTATCCTTATTTTTGGTCTTCTCATTGCATCCTTGATTTCCTGGATGTTTTGGGTTAGGAGCTTTTTGCTTTTTGGATTTTCTTTTACCGTTGTGTCAATGTTTTCTATGGTGTCTTCTGCCCCTGAGATTCTCTCTTCCATCTCTTGTATTCTGTTGGTGATGCTTGCATCTATGACTTCTGATTTCTTTCCTAGGTTATGTATCTTCAGGGTTTTCTCTCTTTCTGATTTCTTTATTGTTTCTATTTCCATTTTTAGATTCTGGATGGTTTTGCTCATTTCCTTCACCTATTTGATTGTGTTTTCCTATAGTTCTTTAAGGGATTTTTGTGTTTCTTCTTTAAGAGCTTCTAGCTGTTTACCTGTGTTCTCCTGTATTTCTTTGAGGGTGCTATTTATGTCTTTCTTAAGGTCCTGTATCATCGTCATGATAAGTGATTTTATATCTAATTCTTGAGTTTCTGGTGTGATGGTGTGTACAGGACTGGCTATGGTAGGAGAATTGGGTTCTGATGATGCCAAGTGACCTTGGTTTGTGTTGTTTATTTTTTTATGCTTGCCCCCCACCATCTGGTTATCTCTAGGGCTACCTGCCCTTGCTAATTCTGACTGGAGTCAGTCCTTCCTGTGATCCTGGTTGTATCAGGACTCCTCAGAGTCAGGCAGTCTCTGTGACCCTGTGATTTCGGGACCCTGTGACCTTGGGCTTGTTAGAGCACCTGGGAGTGCAGCAGCTTCCTCTGGGTGTTGTGGGACTAGCTGCAGAGCTTGTGCCCAAGGTCCGTTCAGGATACCAGCCCAGAGAGACCAGAAAGCTTTTTTTTTTTTAAGATTTATTTATTTATTATATGTAAGTACACTGTAGCTGTCTTCAGACACACCAGAAGAAGGCATCAGATCTCATTACGGATGGTTGTTAGCCACCATGTGGTTGCTGGGATTTGAACTCAGGACCTTTGGAAGAGCAGTCAGTGCTCTTAACCACTGAGCCATCTCACCAGCCCCGAGACTTGTTTTGTGGTCAAAAATATGGTCAATTTTGGAGAAGGATCCATAAGGTACTGAGGAGAAATTATATTCATTTCTATTTGGCAAAATATTCTATAGATGTCTGTTAGGTCCATTTGATTCATAATGTCTGTTAGTTTCATTATTTCTTTGATTAGCTTTTGTCTAGATGACCTGTCAGTTGGTGAAAGTGGGATGTTGAAGTCTTTCTTTTTTTTAATGTATGGGGCTCAATGTACAATTTATGCTTTAGCATTTTTTATGGATTTGGGTGCTCTTGTGCTTGGGGCATAGGTGATCAGATTTAAGATATCACCTTGTTAGATTTTTTTCCCTTTGTTAAGTATGAAGTGTCCTTTCCTGTCACTTTTGTTTAATTTTGGCTGAAAGTCTATTTTATTAGATATTAGAATGTCTACTTCAGCTTTCTTCTTGGGTCTGATTGTTTTATAAACTTTTTTTCTAGGCTTTACTCTGAGGTAATGTCTATCTTTTATTATTGTAGTGTGTTTCTTGTATACCCCAATATGATAGATACTAGTTTTCTATCCATTCTTTTAGACTGTATCTTTTGAGGGGGGCAATTAAATCCATTAATGTTGAGAGATATTATTGGCCTATAATTTTTCTTCCTGTTATTTTGATATTAGTGGTGGTGGTGATGATGGTGGTAGTAGTGATGGTGTGTGCGTTTGTGTGTGTATGTGTGTATGTGTGTGTGCTTCCCTTGTTTTTGCTTGGAGTGAATTACTTATTTCCTATGTTTTCTTGGATGTAGTTATCATTTTTGAGTTGGATTTTTTCTTCCAGTATTTTTTTTTGTAGGTCTGGATTTGTGGATATTGTTTCAACTTGGATTTGTCTTAAAATATCTTGTTTCTTCTATCTTTGGTTATTTACATAATTAATGAGTATATTTGTGTAAGTTGGCATCTATGGGTTTTTATAGGTTACAAGATATCTATCCAAGCCTTCCTAGATTTTGGATTCTCTGTTGAGAATTCAGGAGTAATTCTGATTGGTCAGACTTTGTATTTTACTTGGCCTTTTCCCTTTGCAGCTTCTAATATTCTCTTTATAGATTTTCTGTTTTGATTATTATCTGGTAGGAAGATTCTTTTCTAGTCCAGTCCAATTGGTATTATATAAGTTTCTTGTATTTTTTACTGGAATCTCCTTTATATTGAGAAAATTTTTTTCTATTACATTGTTGAAAATAATTTCTGGGCCTTGGAGCTAAGACTCTTCAACTTCTTCTATTCCTATTACTCTTAGGTTAGATATTTTCATTGTATCCCAGATTTTCTGGATGTTTTTTGTCTGGATTTTTTTTTTTATATTTGACAGTGTTTGACTGATGTGTTAATTTCTTCTATTGTACCTTTTACACCTGAGAGTCTGTCTTTAAACTCCTGTATTCTCTTGTTGATGCTTGCATCTATTGTTTCTGTTCTTTTCTCTAGGTTTTCCATTTCCATAATTCCCTCAGTTTATGTTCATTTTTTAAAATCTTCTACTTCCACTTTCAGGTCTTGAAGATTTTGGGCTATTTTCTGCTTAATTGCATTTTCCTCTATATTGTCAAGGGATTTATTTGTTTCCTTTGTAGAGACCTCTACCTGCTTGTATTCACCTGTATGTCTTTAAGAGATTTATTTATTTCCTCTTAAAGACCTGTATCATCTTTATAAGATTGGATTTAAGGTCATTTTGTTGTGCTTCTGTTGTGTTGGGATATTCAGGGCTTGATGTAGTAGGTTAGTTGTGCTCTGTAGGTGTGATATTGCTTTGACTTTTGCTGACTATGTTTTTTTTTTTTTGAGGGTCTTTAGCCATGTGGATGGCTTTGGTCCTTGGATGTTCCTAGGAGGTGGTTAAGTTAGATGGTCTTGGTGTTGCAGGTCTCTAATGGTCTCCTTGTTTGTATATTTTCAGATCTCCAAATCCAAATATTTCAAAATCTGTAGAACTGATGATGAAGGTAAGCAGAGAAGTAGCAGGAGAATGGAGGTCTACCATGGATAACAAACTACTCAGAGAAGCTTGGAGTGTCCTGGAGGACTCAGAAGCAGGGCAGATGGGTGGTGGAAAGCAATCTAATCTGTATGGTTCAGGGTCCATGGGTCTGTTAAATGTGGGCAGAGATTAGGAGGGAGAGAATGGGCCTAACTGGAATCTTAAGATAGACCTCAGCTGAGCATTTCATTTCATACACAAATCAGCAAAGCACTATTAATTCAATGTTCTACTTGCCACCATACTTACAGGTATCTAACTTGTCAGACTAGGTTTAGTAAACCTTTTTTTCTTGCAGATTTTGCTAACATAACTTATAAAATCATATTCTTGAATGAGATTTTTTTTAGCTGTATCCAAAAAACATTTGCAAATGTGACAATGACTAAAGTATTTAATGTTCCCAAATATTAATGCTGTTACCATTAGTTCTTTTACAGGTCATTTAAAGGCTAAAATAAATGATTTATATAGGTATTCAGGAGAACAGTACTCAATAAATGTTTATACTAAGGACAAATTGTTTGCATTATTAATTCTATCTTTTCTTCTTCTTTCAATTGAATGGTTTGTTTGAGTAAGAGTTTCTTTGTATAGTCTGGATGAACCCTACATTTGCAATTCCTTTTTCTGTCTCCCAAGTGGTAGAATAATATGTTTGTGAAACTACACCTGGCTTTATATTTTTTTTATTAAATATTTATATCCAACTACATCTATTATGTAGGAAAATTTGTTTTTTATTAGTAAATAATAATAATGTAATGGTAATGTATTTGGAGACATGGACTTGATTATTGACCTGAAGTAAAATCATCAATCTTAGGAAGGAAAAGGCTACTCATGTGGATTCTCACTTCATAGACCCACTGTAGCAAAGAACTCTCAAGACAGAGAGATGTACATGGGATCATTTTGCCTTTCTTACCAGATTCAGAAAGAGAAAAATGGAGGAGTGTTGTATAAGTTGTTCAGCAATAGTAGGTAAAGTGTTTGCCATGTTAGCATGAGAACCTGTCAGATGACCAACACCAACAAAAAGACACAAAACTGTAGTGCATGTTTGTAATCCATAAACTAGGAAGGTAGAGTCAGAGGGATTCTTAGAGCTTGTTGGTCTGCCAACCTAACTCAATCAGGTTCAATGAGAGTCCTGCCTACAAAAATAAGAGGCAAAATGATTAAAGAAGACTCTTAATGTCCTCCTGTATTCTCTACTTGTATGTGTGCACACATATACAAGGTACAAGCACACACACACACACACACACACACACATACACACACACACACACACACATACATAAACAGGTATACACAAGGGTTAGCCAGGGGAAAGAGATGTCTTAAGCTGAAAATAAAACAAGTTAAAATCAATAGTAGTGACAGGATATTAGTATCCACTCTAAGGTTAAGAAGGAAAAAGGAGACTTTGGATTTCCTGCAAACCCAAAGAGAAAGGAAAGACAGACCCATACTTGCAGTCATGTGCACTCTGCTAAGAGGTATAAGTGCTAATATGTGAGGCAATCATTTTCTTTCCAAAGTGAATTGTTCTCTGACTGCTTCTAGCTTTTTAGCAGAGGTCTCCAGTTGTTCAAAAGTAAACATACTTTGAACACAAAAGGGTATTTCCAAGGTCTTCCTAAAAGTTGCCTACCTAAAGCACTCCTTCAGGGCTGGGTTCTCTTGGTTCACCATTATTCATGGACAGGTGCCTCAAAGCCACTTCTACCATCTGCCTCCAGCTGTGTTGGCACAACTTTAACTCAAATGTGCAGCAACAAGCTCCAACCCAGAATTTATTGTAAAAGCCGCCATTTCTATTTCATTTGACTAGTAAACAACCTCATACTCTTAGGAAGCTTAATCATAAATAATAGTCTAACCTCTTTTAATTGAAATCTACATTTATTTAGAGCCTTTTCATGAGGCTAGAATTAAGAACAAAAAACATTAGAGTTGAATAGAAATGGACTACACTATTCAAATCGAAAAAATTCAAATGCTGCTCAACATCAAAATGTTCCTGAAAAGTAAAAACTACTTTATACTTAGTATTTTTTCTGTTAGTCTAAAATCGCATTGCTAATGCTAGCTCTTCTGTTGTTCCTACCTGAAGAAATAGTTATAAGTATCATTGACATGATAAAGTGTATTTGCATAAATACATACAATTTATTGTGAACAGTGATGGTTTTAATAAATGAATATACTCATAGTAATTAATCACCTCTAAAATTATTAATTATTATGTATAAAACAATTGAGCTAAACGCTCTGCAGTCATGATTTTGGATGATTTAACTAACATAAACAATAATAAATATATGATAGTACATGGGTGGTTCTGATGCTGTCCTATTACATAATTGGTTCTTGATCTGTCAGTAAAGAAGCCTGGCTAATTGCTGGGCAGAAGGAATAGATAGGCCTTCCAGATCCCTGGAGGCAAAGAGATATGCAAGGTAGGAGAGGAGAGGTACCCATGATTTGGAGACAGAAGCCATGCAGCTATGTGAGTTCTCAAGAGGAGCAGCAGCTTGTGGTTTCTCCTACAGGGATGTTTAGCAGGGTCTAGATGTAACTGGGCACTAAAGTTTAGGACAGGCGAGAGATGCGAAGCTATGAGTATGGATAAGGACATGCAACTAGCAGGAGTTTAATAATGCCCAACAATTGTGATAAGAAGGCAAGTTGAAAACAAACAACTGTGTGTCTTTTAACCCATCAGTTCAAGGGAAACTGGTTGGGGACTTATAGCATGGCCTGTTTCTGGTGCTAAGGCAGGGTAGCAAAAGCTACATGCAACATGGTAGTAATCAGAATATATTTTTCTGACTTAAGTGAAATTTTATGAAACAATTTAACCTCATAGCTTTCTGCATTATTCTAATCAATAGCTACTTCTAATATATTTCATACGTAATTATTGGATTAACAAGTTAATCTTGAAAGCTACTGGCATGCTTCAGTCTGTACAGGGGAAAATAATAGTAGACAATGCAAAATAGGTTTAGCTATATTTTCTGCCTTGTGGAGTTTATGATCAAGTAAGATAAAACAGACAAAATAAGACCACAAGGATGACAGTGGGGATGATAGGTAACTTGAGAGTTTAATATTAGAAATATTGCAAGGCAAGAAAACTATAGACATCATTGTTGAAACAAGTACAAAATGGAAAGGTAGAAGAAAAGATGTTTCATTCAGGGAATAAGAAGTTTATAAGAAGTTGGTACTTATGATGAAACTTGCATACAGGTTGTCCTTTTAGAAACAATTCTGCAGAAAAGTGGAAATGAGATTCCAGATGGAGTTCACAGCATGAACCAAGGCCACAGATGATCAAGAAATGGGATAGGCTTAGCAAACAGTGAGTCATTTATTTTGGCTGCAGAAAATTATACAGACCAAAGTAACAGAAAAGAATGTTAGCAGGATAAAATCAATCCAAGGTGGATACTATTTTAAGACTGGGTGGTCAATGAAGAAGAATGTAAACCCACCCGCCTTTCAATTCATCATCTACTCACAAATCCATCGATGTGATAGTGGTTTGTTGAATATTAATATTTCAGACCTTTTACAACCAAAATGCAAGAAAAGAATAAGCAGGAAATTAACTCTATTCTTTTACCATTAGTGAATTTAGGTATATGACACCAAGAAATGACTATAGGAGAGAAAAGTGCATTGTCTTAGCTAACACTTTATTTTAAATTAATGATTTGGAGAACACTGAAAAAAAAGTATGATAGGATAAAAGCAGCTGGGGTGGGAAGGGATATCTTTGGCAGGTCCATTCCCTGAGTTATACCCCTGAGAAATTACACCATAAAACAGATCTAGTGTAAAATATTTATTGGAGCAAAGGACAATGGAAGCCCATGACATAAGGGAGAGATATAAAGAGACAGAAAGAGAAACATGAGTTAAACACATGAAAAACGATGAGGACAGTACTAGGGCGGCTGGGGGTCCTTTTAGACACAGCACCTAACACACATAGCAGACCTACCAGCTGCAAGTGATGACATAAGCTGCTGTAATGTCCCTGAGAACAAACCAGTGGAATAGCTGATTACTAAGAGTAGAAATTATTCTTTTGTATAAAAACTTGCATTAAAAATGGAATCTCCATTTGTAGGGGTATATGCTTTCTGTAGGAAAATGAATTATAAAATATATTCTCATTGGAAAAGTTTGCAAGATAAAGCTGCTTCCTACTATTGAAAACTCTGGTCCTGACCTGTTTTGCTGACCTTTACCACACTCTTCTTTCTAGGTTTAAATATATGATTATATGGAAGCCTAATTTCGAATACCCCTCTTGAGGTTTCTTAAATTGTGTCTCCTGCATATGTATGAGGTATATGTAATAATAAATTATTGAATTTCTGTTTCTTGAACATCTTTTTTTTGTTCTAAGTCCATCTCAACTAAAAACTACAAACAGTAAAAAGAATATTGTTTCCTCTTCAATTTACATTCTGGCAAAATGTATAAAACTGATTCATCTGACAATCATTAGGTAAAGAAAGACTCCTATCCTACAATCCCATCACCATGTCATTACATTAATTAGTGAGTAACTCTGATAGAAGCTGAGAGGACCAGAATGTCTAGAACAGTGGTTCTCAACCTGTGGGTCATGATCTTTTTAATAGTCACATATCAGATATCTTGTATATCAGATATTTATGTTATGACTCATATCAGTAGCAAATTATAGTTATGAATTAGCAACAAAATAATTTATGGTTGGGAGTCACTAAAACATGAAAAACTAACAGTATTAAATTTTGCAGTTTTAGAAAGGTTGATGACCACAGATCAAGAGACATGCATCATAAATACCATGCTTAGAGACTGCCAAATGGGAATGAAAACTCTTCTGGAAAATAGGCTAGACTAGATTTTATACTACATTGTGCAAGAACTTGTCTATATGTCATCTATGTTCTGAAACTTTATAGGAGGCTGAATTTTGAAAGCATAGGACAGTTAATGTGATACAGGAGGTTTTGCAACAGCTTAACACTTAAAACATGAAATGGCCAGGCAGTGGTGGCGCATGCCTTTAATCCCAGCACTTGGGAGGCAGAGATAGGTGTATTTATGAGTTTGAGGCCAGCCTGGTCTACAGAGTGAGTTCCAGAACAGTCAGGGCTATAAAGAGAAACCTTGTCTTGAAAAACCTAAAAAACAAACAAACAAACAAAAAAAAACCATGAAATGGTTTTGATCATCTATTTTACCCAGATTAATATTAAGAATTAATAGAAAAATAAAAGTAAAATAGAATAAAAGTAGAATAGATAAAAATGGTAAACATTTACTTCATTCTAACGTTGGCTTTAAGGAAGTCATGATTTCTGGAGAGATTATAGCCATTACAATGATGCAAGTAATTTAGCAGGGAATCAGTATGAAACATGCCTTTATGCCTGTCAGGTCTTGTCCAGATCCCACATATGGTAAGCTCAAGTATACGAAAGAGTAAGTTCATTTGAAATCTGTCTCTTAAGAAAATTTACCACTTCCTTGATACCTTGCTTACAAAAAAAACAACTACAAGTTTCTTCTCCAGGAATCTGTTCACCCTGTTTAGTTATTTATGCACTTAAATGTTTATGCAGGTCTATTTCAAGCAGGTGGGCTTGCTAGTTAGAGAACCTTATTTCATCTATATGATGTTGTGCTGCCTGGAGAATTGATGTTTTCAACCAAGATTTTAGAGAAAAACCTGGGAGATGAGCTAGAGTGTCACACAGCCAGAAATAGTCCTTGGTAAGGTCAAAATCTAAGTCACAATAGAGAAATTAGGATGATGGAAATATAAGAAACATCTGCAGACTTAAGTGACAGACAATGAGTAGAACTCTCCCATCTCAAGTAAGCATCTGCTATGCAAATGCCATGACCATGTGAATGCCAGGACCACAAGGACATCACTACCCAGGATCACTGTTAAATGCCACAGTACTGTCTGCTCTAAATGCTGGACATGGAATTATGATGTTCAGGCTAATATATGAAGGGATAAGCTAATCTGAAACCTGTCCCTTATAGTGTAGTTACTCAACTGCATTTTGTGTTGCTTTCATCCAGTGTTTCCTCTACTGCTATATCTACTTTTTAGAATTGGAGTGGATACTCTGCACATTTGCCTTTGGAGTAGATAACTCGCATTTTGTTTACTTGTTTATTTGTTTAAATAACAAGTTGACTTAACGATTTTTAATTTTAGAACTACCTGGTCAAAGGTCCTTTGTTCTTTGATTGAGAAATGTTAATGAGATGTCACCACATTCACAGCCAGCACAGCAATGCCGAGCTCTAATATACTTACGCAGTTATCTTACTAGTCTCTACCCCTTGTGTATTAATACAGGGCTGTACAGTCATTCACGTTGTTCATAGGGCAGGCCTCATTTTAATGTCTTTACTGCATCATTTTTACCATTCATAAGTTCCATCTCGGCTAGGATGTCTCCCTCTTGCTGTTTTTTTTTTTTTTTTTCTTTATTTTGCTCTGCTCAATCGTGGTGGATTTTATTAACCTAAAAAAACAAGGTATAAAATGGTTGAATAGATTGTTTTAGTTCGCTTCATCATTACAAGAAGCTCCATCCATGCAATCATTTCTCAGTTTTAAAAATTGTAGTTGTTACAGTAATTCATATTGCTATAGTATCAGGGACAAGAACTTTTTTTAGTTATATTATTTGTATTAGGCGTGATTATTCACTCTTTCCTCTCTTTTCAAATGTTGTACTCCTTTTCTCTATCAGTTTAAAGCAAATATCTTTATCCCTTTTTATTTGGGATAGTTGTATTTGGTCATAAAAGGGGCCACTTGGTATCTGAACAACCTCACATATTTGCCTAATAATCCCTTTTAAGTAATCTAGCCCTTTGTTAATGGCTTTTTTTTTTAAAGTCAGTCATACACTTAGAATCAAAATTAGCATCTAAATGAGGATGTTTTAAAACGCATGCCTAGGGGTTGCCAGTTTCACCTTTTTTATAGTTTGCCATGTTAAATTATGTAAAATAGAAATGGTATTTTAGTATTTAATGAGCTAATGCAGAACCTATTGAGACTGTCTCCCATCCCCCAATTTTTCCTAACATTGCACACAAAATGCCTTTTAAGGTATGAGAAATGGCCATGAACTTTAAAGCATGTGTCAAAATGTAGAGGATCTTTTCTTTCCTCTATGAATATGCCATTTCAGAAGCACAACATTGCTACTATAACTGATAACGGTTAGAAAGCTCTACGTAGCAAATATTTTTATCTGATGTTATACATATCAGACAATTTCCTATTTAACTTACTAGAATGTTGTTCATACTTTATATGTTATTACTTTACCAGCTTAATTAACAAGGAATATCTTGTGCTAAGAAAAAAATAAAATGTCTACTTTAAGATATGTAAACTAGGGAAAACATTTCATATAAAAAAGCTATAACAAAATCAGGATCATGATGAAAGATCAGTGTGTGTTAGTTGGACATCATAAACAGTTACATTGAATTACAGATACTATTAGTAAATTGATATAAGAGAAAGAGGAGGCCGTTGTTTTAAGTAATTTGGAAATAGGACAACAAATTATAGGGACTGTGGTATACAGAACAGAAGGTGATGATTAGGCATTATATGATCTACAGCGAAAAGGAACAATGTCCTCTTTTAGTAATTTTGACTTAATATGGTTTGTATTGTAATATTACAACAGATGATTAAATCATTGTCCTATTTTAAGATGGGTATAATACAAAGCTATGTCTAAATCAAAATGTATTTTACATAGATTTAGTGAGTTCTTTGTTAACAGAGATTTAATTTACATTATTACATATGACATTGTAATTTCCATCTTTGCATTTAATGTTATTCTACTTCAAATATAAATGTTTTGCAGAGTGTCATTCCTGATTTTAATATGCAAAAAGACTGACCTAATGCCTTAACAAAATGAAAATTTTCTGTTTCACATTCATGCTGCTACCAGGAGAGGGTCAATATTACCATGTTTTACTTCTTTCTCAATTTTATATTTTAAAGACTTTTTGTTCCGTGTTTCTTTGCTATTTTATGTGAGATTATTCCTTTTTAATTATTATTGTTGTTTGGAGTTTTGTTTTTCGTCTTCATTCATCCCTTAACCTCATTTTATAACTAAGTTTATTTTGATTCTATGTGTAAGTGTGTGTGTGAGTGTGTGTGTGTGTGTGAGTGAGTGTGTGTGTGTGAGTGTGTGTATGTGTGTGTGAGTGTGTGTGTGTGTGTGTGTGAGTGTCTCTGTGTGTGTGAGTGTGTGTGTGAGTATGTGTGAGTGTGTGTGTGTGTCTCTGTGTGTATGTGTGTGAGTATGTGTGAGTGTGTGTGTGTGTGTGAGTGTGTGTATGTGTGTGTGTGTGTGTGTGAGTGAATGTGTGTGTGTGAGTGTCTCTGTGTGTGTGAGTGTGTGTGTGAGTGTGTGTGTGTGTGTGTGTGTGTGTGTGTGTTTCCCTCGTGTGTCATGTATCATATGTAGTAGCCATTTTGTGCTGTGAACCTGCTAATGTTTTTTGAGTTGTTGCTTTGAGGATTTTCCCCCTCTTTGGTTATTTGTTTGCTTGGTAGTTTTTTTGTTTGTTTGTTTGTTTGTTTGTTTTTGTTTTTATTTTATGACTTTATTGGTAGAAGTAGCATTAACTTTCATTCTCCATTTCCTGGCAGAATGGTGAATTTTAAAATGGCAGGAGCTGAATTACTTTCCTAATTTTCATATTCTGGTTAGCAGAATTCAGAACATAATGGCATATAAATAGAAACCATTAAATGAATTATGAAGTAAGCATACAAATAAATATGAAGTTTTGTTCCTTTTATGATAAAAAGTTTGTTTTTCAATTAATATAAATCAAAATAACAACACAAAAATAAACAACCTGATTAATTGCCCAGATATGAGTCAGGTAGACTTCTTACCATAGTCACTGTGCCTGTGGTGATGAGATACAATGAATGTGTGATGATTATGGTCCCTATGCTTCCTGGTGAAAGTATTCTCTTGTGAACACTGGCATAGATAGATAGGTAGATAGATAGATAGATAGATAGATAGATAGATAGATAGATAGATAGATAATAAGTCTCTTGGAATAGACCTACTTACAAACTGTAAAGGTAAATTCAGACATGATTCTTCCAGGAATTCATTAGTTTACTTCCCAAAAGTTCAGTTTCGATATTTGTAAATAAATACTATAAAAGTATGTACCTACAAATATTACTATAAATTTTTTGTGATCTCAGTAATTATCATATCATTATCAGTCTTAGCTACTGCAACCCCTTTTGAAATTTTTATTAGCATCATTGCTAATAATCTGAAAGCACTGTAAGAAACTTGACAGTATTCCTCTTAAATATTTTATTTTTAATTATATGTGTATGTGTGTTTTATTTGTGTGTATGTATGTCTGTATGTGTGTGTTCACACATGAATGTCTATACTTGATCTTATGAGTGCACATGCCCATGGATGTCAGAGGCATTGAATTCCTCTAATGCTAGAGCTATAGATGTTTGTGAGCCACCTGACATGGGTGCTAGAACAAAACTTAGGTACTGTTCAAGAACAGTATACACTCTTAATCTCTGAGCCATAGCTCCAGTCCGTGGCGAATATTTTTAAAAGGACATTATATTACTTTATATCACTGTGATAAAATACCTAGCCAAAAAGTAAATAAATAAGAATGGAGAGATTTATTTTAGCTCAGTATTTTTTAAGTTTCTGTTCATGCTACTTTGCTTTAATGATTCTGGGTCACTGGTGCTACAGAACATCATGGCAGTGGGAATATGTGGCAAAGAATGCTCACCAGGGGTGGACAGGGAACAGGGAAAAATCAAAGTATAACTTTGATAAGACCATCCATTCAAGTGACCTGCTTCATCCAGGTTGACATCGCCTGGTAACGTTTCTCCCAGTTTGCACATAGTACCACCTGCTAGGAGCTAGCATTTAACTCATGGTCCCATAGATGCAACTTCATAAGAAGCATAGAAGAAATGGAGAAGATAATCGAGTAACGGAGAATTTAGGCCTCAAAGGTGAATTATGAGGCACAATATTTCTGGTGCTTCAGACATTAATCAAAATATTTATACTAATGGCCTCGTACATCACCTCATTTAATCCCACAATAAACACTGCAAGGTCCAATTTTACAAATAAAGGAAACTAAGAATAAGAAAGGTGGAAGAATTGACTACTAGCATACATTTAATTATTTACACCAATTATTTATTTATTAATAAATAAGCACACTACAGCTTTACTGAGTTATCTGTATGATCACTAAAAGCAAGATTCAGAAAAACTGGAGTCTAGACATGAGTCACTTAGATGCTTTAGAGATACACATGCCATAGGAAAGGCTAACATCTCAAGAAACAGAAGGAAGCCAGTGGACAAAGGCCATGAATGTGTAAAACTGGAATATTAGTTTTCCAGAAAAGAAAGGGATAAATTCTATGGTAGAGAGACACATAGATGAGAATTTACAATTGTCCATTCCCATTCTTATCACAATCACCAGGAAAGAGGAAATGTTTTACATGTACTATCAAAAGTTCATTTGGTCAACTATTTAAATATTAAAATCTAAGTTCTTGTAACTTCTACCTGTAAAGAAAAAAAAAAAAGTGGTCTCTTCTTTAGTTCCATATTGATCTTCACACCCTCATTTAGTAGAACAAAGCAGTATTTTCTCTTAATTGAAACCAGAAAGCCCAATGAGTAGCCCTATGTACGTTAAATAATGATCTTTTTAAAAAAGGTTTTTAATGAAAATAGAATGGCATCCCATTTCCTGTTCCCTTTCACGATCCAGCCCCTTCTATGTTTGCTCTACCTAACCCTTTCCATGCTCCCTTCCAATTCTTAACTCTCTAATCTGTTTTTGTATTAAAAATCAGACAACTCATAAAGATAATTTTAAAAAATACTTTTAAAATATTAACTAGTTGTAGAAAGTTAGTAGTTTTATAATTAAAAGATATGGTCATGCAACTTTTATAAAGAGACAAAATATTGATAATTGTAAAGAATTACTTGAATATAAAACACCAATTTTATTCTACTAATGACATTATACAAGAGTAAATATGAAATGTGTTAGAGAACTATTTTAAGGTTCTGAATTTCCTGCATTAATATATTATTAAAAATAAATTAGATGCTAAAATTTTCTATTAAAATATCTCAATTTCTCCAGTGTTCCCGAGAAGGGATAGAAATCCCTTTACTTAAGGAACTCTGGACAAATCCATTAAAAGATGCTAGAGGAGCGTGTCAGTGCAGTCCTGGGGATGCAAGAGCTGACTGCAAGCCCTTTCATCTTTATTTAGTCTCTTCTGCTCTATATTTCCTTTCTGAGAAAGAATTTATCTCTCTCCAAAAACACGTTGGGGAAAATAGCAGTACCAAACTATATCGTAATGCAGTAATCTATGTAATTAAATTATTTCATGGATCAATTGGAATGCGCAAATTGTGAAAAACTGTGAAATGTAATAATGTGTCTGACATTACAATTTCAGATGGCTTATTTATTCTTCAAGGGCTTTATGCATTAATGCTCATTTGATTTCTTTGAACAGAGAAATGTTTGCTGGTCTGCTTTAGTTCTTCAATCATTAGACAATTTATGCAGGGAGCATATTCTGTGTAAGGAACTGCGTGAAAAGCTGGGAAGAGTAGCAAAACTTCTGTTGGTCTCAGCTTCTAAGGAGTCTACATTCTAGCACAGGCAGGAGGCTATGTGGTGTAAAGAGAGGACACTGGAAATGCCTGGTTTAAATACCACTTCTGCCTGTTGCCATCTGGGTCTCTGGTTTCTAATGTGTAAATCAGGACAAAAATGTCTTCCCGTGATGATTGTCATCTAAGTAAGGATACAATATCCATAAAGTGCCAGCAAAATTCAATATTCGAGCAATCACTGGTATTCCTTTCTCCTTCTAAAAGGAAAAATTATAATGAGTGTAGGACCTGCAGAATATATAAGCCAGTTTCATAAAGTGCAACACAGGAGTTTCTTATGTATTTTTCATATCATGTTTATCAACCAGGGGGAGAGATATTAAAAACATCTGAAAGTCTTATAACTCTTTGAATGGCTGCATTTACCTCTTAAATACAGCTGACCCTCTTCTCCCACTCTACCTACAATGTGGGACATCCAGAATCACAGAAAGGGTTGAGAGGCTGAGGTGCCAGAAAAATAGGAAACAAGTTAAATACCTTTCACAAAAGCCCCAATCCTTCCCATTCCTTCACAACAGTCATAGCATGGAAATGTAGAAAATCTTTGTTTATATTCCGTCACTTACAACTTTTAAGTTTTACTTCTCAACCAAAAGTATGATTTTGAAGGTTTTTCTTTTCCCTATAACTAACACTGTGACTTCCCTGTATGAGGCACCTTGAAAACGTTACCCACTTGAAAAATAAACTGTGAAATCCACTAACTTATACCGATTATATATTATTGCCAAAATTTGTTTAAGTTATAAAACGGTTTGCTACTGCTGAAGGCATCTACTCAGGACAGCAGTAGTCAGGAGATGAGCATGCCTCTAAGAACAACACAAAGAAGCACAGAAGCAGCATTGAAAAAAGTCAGATAGGACAAAGGAGTTAAGTCACAGAGAACTGGGGAGCATCTGATCTGGGCTCTGAGCACTGGATGGTTGGGTTTGTCCAGTGTCCAAGACTCAGAAAGTCTAGGAGTGGTAAATGCTGTGGCAAATGCATGATGTTTAGTTCCAAGACTTCTTTTAGAATGCCTGAATTTCATTCATCAAACAAGGAGAACTGAGAAAACGAATGTGATACTGTTGGAACCTTGTTTTCAAGGGATGAACTTGGTATTTTACAACAGGATGAGAAGACAAGCTTGAACACTGAAACTGTCCCTGACAGTGGTAATTGAGCTCTTAAATGGGGCAGAGCCAGTAATGGAAGAAAGACTTCAAGAATTGTTAAGAGAAGAGGCAGCAGCCCTGGTAAGCAGGTGAGGTCAAACAAGAAGAGGACGCCAGACTGTGGAATCAATGTCTGAAAAGTGAAATATCTATTCCATTTAATACCAAAGAGAGAAGCTATTTTAAGAAAGTAGGATATGCAATTAACAAAAAGACATCTAAGTCTGAACTTAGTTTGTACTTGCAGCATTTACTAGGAAAAGACATAAAAACTATTTTCATTTTCTTCCTTCCTGTCTGTTCTTCCCAGGAAATGCCTGGTGTTAGGAACTTTTGCTACAGTCGTCCATTGCTTTTGACTCACTATCCCAGTAGAAGGAGATCTCACCAGGAGGCATGCAAGGCAAAGTATAGAGAAGATTATAATCCTCATCATTCAGGGTTGAAGGAAAGATTAACAAGTCCATTTTATTCCAAGAAAAGTATTTTTGTATCAGCAGTTAAGAATAATTCTTGGGCTTATCTAAATAGCTATTTATGGTCTTATATGTCTATTACAGAAAATTATATACTACTTATCACTTTTGTTTTTAATAAAACTTATTCATTACCTGAAACTAAGATTCCCATAGTAACAAAACTTCAAGTGGTGCTACATAAGTGTTCTGACCTATGTAACTATGGAAACCTATTTGTTTTCTTCAGACTTTTCCTTTTTGCCTCCCACATGAATTATAGTGAGAAACATATGATTCATAACAATTACATTTCTGTTTCCAATATGTATGAGAACACAACAGGCAGAAATATATTTATATAATCTGTCATGAAAACAGAACTTTTAACTACTAGAGTTCTGATTTCCACTATGTCTTCCATAAGAAAAACTGTCTTATGAAGAGTAATGTGGTAATTATACATAATTTTCTATTTAAGTAATTATAATAATATATACATTGAAGTATGTTTTAAAGCACAACTGTACCTAAGAATGCCAAAATTTAATTTCACCAGAAATTTTATTTTGGTAGTAAGCTAAAAAAAATATTTGAAAAAATTTAAGGAGAGATTTTAAGGATTTAAAAATAAAGAAGTGTGTGATTCAAATAAGTTGATTTATTGAACAAATATCTGGAAAATAATAAAGTAACAGTAGGAAGCCATGAATCTGTACCTTCCAATCTTATAGAGAAGCATCAACAAAAATACATTACAGGGAAGGACATGTGTGTAAGGATATGGGAAGAATAGGACCTTTGGTGGTAGAAAAAAATGTGATTTGAATTGAAACCAGAGTAAGAGTTGTCAAGAGAAAGGGAGGTGAGATATGTCATAAGTCATAAACACACTTCCTAATGCTTCTGAAGAGATGCTCTATAAATTGCGAATGCAAACTTGATATGAATTAAAGCCTTTTCTACTTGAAAGACAGATTCGTTATTTGTATGGGCTCTTCCCTCTAGCCTCTGTTTCCTCTGCCTTGACCAGTCTGTCTGGTGAATTCCCTTTTGTCCTTTGAGACTCAGAGCAATACATCTTTAAGTTCCCAGCCAAAGCTCTTTTAACTTCCATTACTCCAGGCAGGACTGGCCACTCCTCAGTTCTCCTCTCCTGTATAACAACTGTTTCCCTCTGACTCCAGCAAGAGAGTGACAGTGCCTACAAGAAGCCTGGGTCCTATTAACGCTGATGTCTTGGTACTTCTGACATCTGGCATGGGGTAGATGTTCAGTGAAGAATCCTCCTAAAAGCTTTTAGTAGAAAAATGGGCAAGTTTTAAATATTTTTCTTTACATATCTTCAATAAAAGAACTCTATAGAACGTAATAATGGTGCTGATTATATTACAATTGGGAAATTACCAAGGAAGTTTTGTCAAATTTTTGTGTTGAGTAAGACTGGCTTGGTACTTTGAGAATCCAAATCTTTATCAGACAACACAGTAGTCACTTTTTAGGGATTATCATGCTTAAATGTATAATTATCTGTTTAGGATAAATTACTTTTACTTATCTCGTTATTTCACCCTCTTTTTTATCATAAAACTGTCTTACTATCCAAAATGGTTTTTAAATTACCCATGCTGATAAAAAAACAATAAGTAATTAAAAGGGCAAAGGAAAGTGATTTATAAATTCATATAAGTGAAAACAAACACAAATGATTTTTGAAGCATGCATCTTGATAGTGAAATTTATATATCAATGTTTTATATAACTGATAAATGATTAAAACCTTAGTTATCTCATTTAATTTCTGGTGATTAAAGTGTTATCTCATAATGTGTGGGTCATGAGCTTTATGAACTGAAGTAGTAGGTAATTTTTGTTAAGCACTGATTTAATATTCCGTTTTTTCTTTATCTGGTCCCATGATATGCTTAGTATGGTTTCTGCAATTGCTTTATCAACAATAAGCAGGTTTCAGCATTTGCAATAGTCCTTTTAATGTTTCAGCAGGCTTGCTTCTCCACAAAGGCCTATGCAAAATACACTTGTAAGGAAAATCACAACCTTCCAGTCTTTGACTCATTTAGAGGCCCTTGAGTATTCAATGACGTGAAAAGTGACATATATCTGTGAATTAAGGAACCTTAATTATACCAAAAGTGTACTTCATTACAAAATACATAATTCAGGAGATGATTCCATATGTTGAAAATCCAATTTAACTTTAAGGTTCAAATTTACTTTCTACTTTTAATCATATCTAAAGTAATTTAAAATCTTGGAAAAAAAAAACCACTTTTGACTTTCTACCTGTCACAGTCAAACATGATAAACAGGTTAGATGTAATGGCTTTTGCTAAATGATTTCTAAGCTTCTAGAATTCTCTCTTCAACAGACACCAATTTCCAATCCAGGACTTTCCCAACCTTTAAACAACAATATGAACTAACTAGTGCCCTCAGAGCTCCCAGGGACCCAACCACCAATCAAGGGCTATACATGGTAGGACTGATTGTTCTTGCAGCATGTGTATAGTAGAGGATTGCAAAATCGATCATCAATGGGAGGAGAGGCCCTTGGCCCTGTGAAGGTTCTGTGCCCCAGTGTAGGGGAATGCCAGGGCCAATATGTGGAAGAGGGTGAGTTGGCAAGCATGGGGAGGGGGGAGGCAAAATGGGTTTGTTCTTGTTTTTGTTTGTTTGTTTGTTTGTATGTTTTTTGGAGGGGAAACTGGGAAAGGAAAAATCATTTGACATGTAAATAAAGAAAATATCTAATAAAATTTTGAGAAAATAAAAAACCTATCTTCTGTCATCTGCTCATCATTAATACCTCATCAGGAAATACTGTCCCATTCTCATCTTAGAAAGAAAGAAAATATTAAGTTGTATCAAACTAAATAGAAAATGGTTAGTGTTAACAATTTCTGGGATTGTCTACTATTCTCTACTAACAACTGTTATTCAAGGTCGTAGCTAAAAGACACTTTCAGGTTCAAAAGTTAAAAATAGGGAGTGATTGTTGAGACAAACATAGGAACTTTATTTCATTCAGCTTAAGCCTCCTGAGCAGCTTTTAGTAACCTCACATAATTAACCTTACTTTACTCTCTTATTCAACTTTCACTTTTTCTCCAACCTTCTCTGAGTCAGTAAAAGTATTGGCTGGATTCAAGTCCAGGTACTAGCTGCACAAGAAGAAAACTACCTGGAAAGACAAGATCTTAAAACAAGGAAGAAAACTTTATTAGAAAATGTCACTGAACAGAAAAATGGAGGTCTCTTGTCAAATATTGACCTAGCTCAAAGCTGCTTTATGGGCGTTCTGTAGAAGGGGATAGTGGATGTCCCCAGACTTGGAGGGTACTTGAAGAAGCTCAAATTGATGATATGCCTCTGTCTTTAATCTGCCCACCACAAGATGTCTTAAAATAGTGATTTTCCCCTGACTGGTTAGTTTAGCTATCAAAGTATATTATCAATAGGCTTGATGAAGTAACAGCCCAAAGAGTCAGCTAAGGTTACCTATGGTCTTCCTAATCATCCCCTTCAAAATCAATCATTCAGAAAAGGGTTTACTATGAAAAATTGTTTGTTTGTTTGTTTGTTTGTTTTTGTTTGGGTTTGGTTGGTTGGTTAACTTTGGTTTTGACGAGAGGCTCCAGCTTGTGGAAGTTCATCAAAATTAACATGAATAGAAAGATTTATGGGAGAATAGAATAAGAAAAGTGAATTCTGGGGTGGTTTGGTAGCAAGGGTATAGAGCTCCTCTTTCATTTCCATGAGACAGTTCAAATGTGCAATAGAATGTACTGACTAAGATTTGTGTCTTACATCTTCAGACTCTTCCTCTCCTATTCATGTTCCATATAATTGCATCCTCCCAAGTGGAACAAGAGCTGTTATATATCAAATATGATTGCCTTCTTGAGTTTATTTTCTTTCTTTCTCCTTATAAATATTTACATGTATTTGAAAGTACAAACATCCAATAAGAAAATAATTAGTCTCAAGAGTTAATTTTAACAAAGCACACATTGTAGAAAATACTAATTTTGTGAGATATATACTAAGATCCATGAGTCTACATCAAAAACTGCTGGTACAGACTCCATCCCAGATGACTTATCACTTAAAAAATGACAGCTAAACAAGACAATATTTCATAGCTGTTTACAGTATATTTGTATATCATTAACATTTTACATAAAATTAGGCCAAATAGTAAATTGGTGAGATGTACTGTATTGTTCTTAAACTTGAATTTAAACATTCTAATAGGTTTATAAGAGCACTAATTTAATTATATACTGCTTCTTGTGAAATTTTAATTAACTTTGCCAAAGTCACCATTAAAGTAAGTGGCTAGCCATACCTTTAGACACCACTGCCATTCATTGAGTACAGATTGCTTGTGAATTTTAAAAGCTGAGATAAAGACAGGAATGTGCAGGTAAGATATATCTGAAAAGTATTAGAACAAGAACATTACTCAAGTTTACTAGCTGCTTACTGAATTATGTGTACTGTATCCTAAAACTGTGAGAGAGCTAAGGCATTCATGAAGGCGTGGAAATACATATCAGAAGTGAAAAATCTCATCCCTTCTTCATGTAAGAAAATGGAGAGCACATGGTTGAAAGAAGTGTGGTACACCAAATTGTTTAAAATACTTAGTAAGAATTAGTAGCCTGGGGACATAGAAGATACTTTCAGTGCTCGTTGATAAAGAATTTCATTTGTGTGAATGTGTATAAAAGCACATGGAGGCTACTTGACTTATAATAGGAATTCACCTATGCAAACCCTATCTATCATAAGATAGAAATTCATTTAATAAATGTAACCTCCATCTATATAGCTTAACAATACAATGCATTGCAGGACATCTGTTGTAATATTGTGACCTCATGGCTGATGAAACACTGGAGTTCATTGTTGCTTCACATGAGCTTGAGATTTATCACTAGCCCAGAAATGACTGCTGGCTTCTATTGAGTACTCATTTTCAAACCATCAAAAATTTGAAAATATTACAAGTAGAATCATCCTAAAAAAGTCTGGGACCGTATTTACTATAAAATGACAACTCCAATCAATGTTTTAATTTCAGTTCTGACTAGATACCTTCTCACCAGCAGTATCTGACTAAGTAGCTCTGTATTTCTCATTAAGTTTCAAATGAAATGAAATGAAAAAGAAAACAAAACAAAATTAGAACATGAGACAGAATGAACTTGGATAACACCATTTCTCATTGATTAAGTTGTTGTGGATGGCCCTGGATCTTTTTGTATTCGATGTTAATTCTGCTTTCCCAAGAGAGGTTGTCTGGAACGAGGAATGAGTCACTTACTCAGGTGACTACTTGTGAACCTTCTTCCAATGAATAAAGAAACCAATGGAGCTTCTGGTCTGTTACAGTTTAACTTGGGTGCAAACTCTACAACCAGTCCCACAGCACCCAGAGGAGGCTCCACTCCTAAGTGCTCTAGCATGCCTAGGATCTTAGGATCAGGGGTGAGTAGGACACAACATCTGTTCCAACACCACCAGGAGTAACTAGGACTAGCAGGATACAGGGACCCAGGAACCTCACCTGACCAGTGGCTCCAGTTCCTTCTAGTCTACACCCATTTACCTTAGGCACAAATTATGCAGCCAGTCTCACACCACCCAGAGGCTCAAATCCCAGGCACTCTAACACAACCAGGATCTCAGGATCCCAGATTCCCAGGAGCTTAGTCACACCAGGATCTCAGAGTCAGAGAGGCCTTGACTCCCAGGCACTCTAACAAGCCCAAGATCACAAGGTCACAGAATCAAAGGATCACAGAGACAGCTGGACTCTGAGGAGTTCTGACACTACCAGGATGACAGGAAGGATAGGCTCCAGTCAGATATAGCCAGCACAGGTAGCTCTAAAGATAATCAGTTTGCAGGAGGCAAGCATAAGAACAGAAGCAACAGAAACCAAGGTTACTTGTGATCATCAAAACCCAATTCTCCCACCATAGCAAGTCCTGGACACACCATCACACTGGAAAAG
>JADRCD010236126.1:0-19575 GCA_019843815.1 Montemys delectorum
GTGCCCTGTGAGGAAGTGGGAAAACTGAATTGCCTGTTTAGGCAGAGTTGATGACTAAGATGCACACTAATTAATTTTGAAACGGTAAAGAAATGAACATTCTTGCACACTTGGGTTCATAGGCATAAAGTTCACATCTGCTCCCTACAAAAGCTCCTTCTGTGTGCTCCTTTCAGGGTGGTTTGTCTGGTGGTGCAGATGGGGGTTCTATACCAGTTATGAGTGTGGAAACTCCCATCCTGCACTCATGACTATTAATCAATCAATCTTTCTGAACACACACACAAGGGCCCCAGGCAGAACAGCAGCCAATCAGACCTGGTACAGAGCAGGAACACCATTTTCCTTTTCTGGCACTGTGTAAAGTTCTACTAGAGTGGAGAGTATAGAATTTTGTCTAAGCAGTCACTGTCAATGGGAGCCATCCAAGAGAAGATCAGACAAGACGACAGAATCTGGGAGACGTTGTTATCTAGTGGCTGTTCCCTCTCCCTGGATCTTCTTCTCACAAGAATGTGTGTTTCCAAGACTGGCTAACTGGCTTGGCCAGAGGGAAATGTTGAGAGGTTTGAGGGCAGGTGAGAAGCAAAAATCTTTCTCTGCCTCTAATTGCCCTTATTTGACCTGCCTTTCTACTAAACTTAGCTCCTGCAGGCATCTCTGCTGTAATTCTGACTCTAGACACATGGCTCTGGCTTCTCTGCCTTTGGTACCCTTCCTTCTTGGCTGGAGATCACAGCTGCTTGCTATCTCTCTGTCCTCCTCCTCCTCCTCCTCCTCCTCCTCCTCCTCCTCCTCCTCCTCCTCCTCCTCCTCCTCCTCCTCCTCTTTCTTCTTCTTCTTTTTCTTTTTCGTGTCTTAGCTCTCCTGGCACACAATTAAAAGATCTGGGTATGAAGTAATTCTCTGGGAAATACCTGAGCATGACTCTAGGGCAAAGAGGCTCTCTCTGGACTACAAGCTCTCTAAAATTTAGTGGATCATTTTGATCACCTTATGAGCTACAATAGAACTGCAGGTGATGAAGAAAAGCAGGGTCTCTGAGAGAAGGTGGCAAGCCGTAGGCCACCCAAGCACACTAGGTTGATGAGTAAAGTATCTCTTATGCTCATGGCTGTCCTTGCAGATATATCTGTAAGACTTAAAAGACAGATCAGCTCCATCCATTAATCTCACTTAAGGAATATATGGATCCCTTCCAAGGCAACCAATTACCAGCCCATCCAGTATTCATTAACTTATTTTTGTCTTAATTATAGCTCTTTAAATATGCATAACTATTAAAAACTAATCTCCTTAAAGTTCTTATAAAACTGTACAGTCTAATAAAGTTCAATGCAAACATATATAAAGTGAATACAATTCAAGCTAATAGCACTGGTGTAGATGCATGGTGATGGGAAGATACCACTACTCAGATGAGTCCATTTCTGCCTGCCATTTAGTGGATCATTTTGAGTGTGGCACTTCTATGTCACTGTGTTTTGGGTAGAAGGTGAATTCTTCTATTATTTCTTTTCTCTAATGAAACTTGAAAACTTTTGTATAGTGCACTGTGATTCTCCAGATCTATGTTTGGCAAAGAAGCATCATTTGTATTAGATAAATCTCTGGCCTTTCTTCATTGGCATGAAATAAATATGGTGATTAGACAATAGGAGACTAGTACTGAACTATATGCATAAAATGGCCCTCAGCTGGCTCAAAATCCTCCCACATTCTATATGCTTTAAAAATCTTAATACAATTTTATTTGGGGTGTGTGTGTGTGTGTGTGTGTGTGTGTGTGTGTGTGTATGTGTATGAGGGTGTATACATGCTATGGCTTATAGATAGGTGCTCTCCCTCCACCATGTGGGTCTCAGGGAATGACCTCAGGCTGTCAGACTTGGTAGCAAGTCCCTTTACCCAGCAAGCATGCTGGCAGCCTTCTTTATATTTTTAATATGATTGTATTGAAAATATATAGCATACTAATGCAAACATACAATATACAACACCTAGAGAGACTTTATTAACCACACCTTAGGAATGGCCCTGAGCCCAGCCAGGCAGTATAGCCATAAATAATGAACAATAAGCCTCAAGAAGAAAGAACCAGAAGTCTGAGACTAGGTTGCTGTGTCATCCTGGATGAAAAGTATCCTCCAACGGCCTGAAAGAACATGGGCCTGGTTTGGGTCATGGAATCTATCATGTCTCTTTACATCATTTTGAGTTTTATGTACAGAAAATCAACCTAAGTGACCTCCAATCAGGTCTTGCTGGTGGGTGCCACATGCAATGCCATGCATACTCGTGGGCACGAGAGTGAAGACACTGACAGCAAATGTTACCAAGACTGTGGGAAATGGAGGATCGGTGAGGAGCAATAATACCTTTCATTTTTAGGACATGACAAAGCAAACACAGTAAATGTTTTATGCATAAATAGGAGTATTCATATTTTTGGCATATGCATGTACATATGTGTGTACATGTGTATGTACATGTGTGTGTAGATGTGCATGCACATGTGTGTGGAGGTGAGGTGCCTATGCATGTGGAAGCAGAGGTTGACGTCGGGCATCTTCTATCACTCTCTACCTTCTTCAGTTACTGACGTATTTAGAGTCAGGATTTCCAGCTGGCTAGACTGACCAGTGAACTCAATGGGGTTGCTGTCTCGTGCTGCTCTGCTCAGTTTTATGTGGGTCTTGGGAATCTGAAATTCAGGTGCCCATGCTCGTGAAGCAGGCACTGGGCTGTCTCCTTAGCTGCATGCATTCTATTTGTGCACCGAGGCACCTGCACCAGAGCAGTGAAGAAAGGGTGTCCATGTAGGACCCCCCCCCCAAAAAAAAAAACCACATCTTAATCATCGATGTCCGTGGAGAGCCATTTAATGTTGGGATGCCTCTGCCTCGCAGCTCAGCCGTTCCTCTCCCAAGTGGACACACTGGCAGACATGTTCACGTGCTCCAGGGAAAGCGTGGAAGTGTAGTCCCAGAAGTAGTGTCTGTAATTTTGTAACGGAAACGTCTGCCCACCAGAGGATGAATCTATGATTTGTGCCAAGATTGTACTCAAGCAATTTGTTCAGTGGGGAAAGCAAATGGACTTCAGCTACATATATATATATATATATATATATATATATATATATATATATATATATCTCCATATGGTGACTTTTACACAAAGGTATTGAGTGAGATAAATAAACTGCAGAAAATTCGTGCACAGGGGACACACACGCACGCTTAGGCTACCATTTTTTGAAAGCACTAAAACATATATAATATCATTTTCATTGAGAACATTTATAATAAAATATCTATAAAAGTAAGAGGTGATAAACATTAAATTCAGGATTACTGTTTCTTCTGGGAGGGGATCGGAGGGGTCCTTCAGTCTCCTGGCAATGCTTTATTTCTTATACTGGCCAATACCTTCATACTCCTATATTCTTTATATGGTTTTACATACTAGAAAATGGCAAATAAAATACCTAAGGAAATTATTCACTTTTCACAAAACCTATTTCTGCTTAGAACATGTTGTAGTAGCACCTTGATGCTTAGCTAGAGCCTCCAGATGTTCCTGGGATACAGCTCATAAAACTGAACATAATCCTTGTTTCATATGTGTGTGATCCCTGTGTAAAATGATGACTCGGGGCTTCTCCTTTTGCCAAACTACCCTCCTGGCAAGACCTTCTGTAGCTACAACTATGAGGTCACAAGGTAGCAGTATGTTCAGCTTAGACAAAATATGACAATCTTTAAGATGTACCTATGACAGACATGTAAGGAACACAGTGTGCAGCCCGGAAAGTACAGCTGTCCCATTTGATCTGTGGGGACATACTCCAAGATACATACAGGCTTCAGTGAATCTGATAACTGGGATGCCTACTAAGTGTGTGTGTACACTATGTGTATACTCTGGACAAAGGTATGACTCCTCTTCTGGATGGGACAGAGTAGGGTGGTGCAAGAATTCAACCACGCTTATGAGTTAAAAAAATATAAATTATTTCTAGACTTTTAGATTTAGAGTTCTTAGAACATGCTTGATGGCAAATATGACCTAGAAGGTGAAATTATGGACAGTGGGGATTGTATTATAGAAGTTGAAAGTTGTTTCACCAGGTGTGTGCCTGTATCCTATCAGGAAGGACGGACAGACAGAAAGAAGGAAAGAAGGAAGGAAGGAAGGAAGGAAGGAAGGAAGGAAGGAAGGAAGACTATTTGAGCTCAGGATTTCAAGGTCAGCTTGGGCAATGTAGTGAGTTCCCTGACTCAGAAAACAAATCAACGCAGACACACACACACACACACACACACACACACACATATACACACACACACACACACACACACATATACACACACAGATATACACACACAGATATACACACACATGCATACACACACATACATACACGCACTCACAGAGTCACATACTCAAGTAAACAGACACAGACACACACGGCCATAGTAAATACATAATCTCCAATTAAAAATCTACAGAGACCAAAAAATAGTAGACTTTCTACAAAGATAATAGAGGATTATTCTATTCTCAAGGGAATTTTTTTTTCAAGGAAGAACTTTAATCTTGGTTAAGTTTCATAGTACCTTGACCTGTGTTTTCTAAGGTAGCATTACATACAATATGTTGCTTTGAAATTTTGGGAGAAATGATTAAATTTCAGTTTTCGAATTTTGAAAAAGATATTTGTGCTCTTTGTGTAAGATAAAGGAGACTAACGCCGGGCGGTGGTGGCGCACTCCTTTAATCCCAGCACTTGGGAGGCAGAGGCAGGTAGATTTCTGAGTTCGAGGCCAGCCTGGTCTACAGAGTGAGTTCCAGGACAGCCAAGGCTACACAGAGAAACCTTGTCTCGTAAAACAAAACAAAACAAAACAAAAAACAACAACAAAAACAAACAAACAAACAAACAAAAAACAAAAACAAAAAGATAAAGGAGACTAACAATCTCCCAGGAGGCATCTTTATTCCTTTGAAGGCATGAAGTTACTAACATTACCACAATTCTCCTTGAATATCAGTGTGGTGTTAATTTTCCCAGTCACTATCATCCACTTGTATTAGAATTGTCGCACTTCCTGAGACGTAAGGTGGCCTCCGAAACCAACTCTTGTCTCGAGCTTTCAGCTTCTCGAATGTGTCCCCTCTCCCCCAATTTGTTCTCCAGGGGAAACTGCTTTGTTTGTCTGTGATCTCTTTGTGAAAGCTTTCCCTGTGGTTTGTTCCGTCTTGACAGAAGGAAGCCTGTTTGCCGCCTAACTCTCAAGAGGAACATTTATTAAGTCCTTGTTGGATGGATAAATAAGGGAGCTGCAGGAATCGTTGGTTCCCTTTTGTTATTTGCTAGTTTTACTACCTCCCTCCTTGCTTGGGATATAGCAAACTGGTCTGTCCTGAAGATAAATGATATTATTACCAATAAATCAACTCCTTGACTTTTGATAAATTGCAAAGCTTCATTTCTGCTGTTCTCTATTTTGACGGCTTCCCTGCCCAGCCCTTTCCATAGCCCAGTTTGCGTAGAAAGCGTGAGGTCAGTGACTTGGAGCCTCCCCTGACTTCTTTTGCCAAGTTGTCTGTGGCTTAGGCTGGTGGTCCCTGAAGGTTGCCCTGGAAGTGAACCCCAGGTCCTCCTGACCCCTCTGAGGAAGCCCATGGCCATGAGGCTATCTAGAAATCTCTCAGAGATTCCACGATACCTCTTGAACCAATGGGATTACATTGGTCTGTGATAGAAATGGCTTTCAACTGAGCGTGGTTATGAAAGCCCAGGGCTCTTGTGCCTCTCAACTTTTCATCTCTCTTCTGGAGTAGAACACTAGCCTGCTCTGTCTCTTCCTTCACTGACAACCTTAGCCCTTAGTTAACCCATTTTTCCCCACCAGTTCTGGGATAGGCTTTGAGACATTACTATATTATAAATACATTATTACATGTTAATAGTATGTTAGTATGTATATAATAAGCATTCATGTGCTGTTATGTCATTATGCATATACTATTTTTCTGTCTTCGAATTTTTGGTTATTATTGTTTTGTAGGGCTGGATATGTATCTCAGTGGACCAGTACCTGCTCAGCATGTGTGAGGCCCCAGGTCCAACTCTTAACAGAATAAAAATGTTTCATATACACAAAGATAAAACACACACACACACACACACACACACACATTTTGTTTTGTAATGGTCAAATAAATTGACAGGCTTTCCTGGTTTTAGCTGGTATCGTTTCTCTACATAGATAGGCTATGTACATCTATGGGGGTGAAGTGGGGGCGAAGGCGACAGCAATTTTGACCGTTTACCTAGAGTAAATGCAGCTATGCTGTAGTCAAGAAGATAGCCCTTAGCTTTGGCAAACGGTAACACTGCCAAACATTTTGGAATGTGAAGTTCCGAATGTAAGTCCAGAAGGTGATTCCTCATCAAGGGGAATGTTGTTTTCTAGTTATGCTTTTCCTGCATCCAATCTCATACCTTGGCAATTATTAAAATACCGAGTACCTCTTAACATTATTACTCTGAAAGGAAAGGGTAGGAAAAGTCCTATGCACACTTGTCCCAGAAGCTTCTGCGTCCACGACCCCACAGTGTCGAATCTACTCACCTTATCTGGGGATAGTTCTAGACTGACCTAAGCAGTTATTCTGATGACACAAGATCTGCTCAATTCTTGGTATTTATGGAATGCCCAAGGATTCTTAGATAACTTCTGTGTTCACTCATTTGTCAAAAAAGTATTCACCAAGGGTTTACAGTCCTGGTGCGCTACACTGTGTACTCTGTGTATAAGGGGAATGAGAAAATAACTGTGAAATTGACAGTCCAGAGGCTCATTGCCCATTGCCAAGGGACATGCAAATGAACATGATCTTATGCAGAGTATGCCGAAGACAGGAAAGAAGGCAAACAGAGCATGCTCTAGGGACACAGAGCGAGGAAGTTATCTCTGACCTGTAACTGGAAGAGTGAGTTTCAGTCCTCAGGCTGGTGGACAGGAAAGAAAAAGCCGTGATTCGGCTGGGCAGAACAGCGCCCACTAGTGTCTGGAGGGCAAGCGCTCACAAGACGCTGTGTTTCTTTTAACAACCAATAAAAGGACATAGAGAGTCTTTTGACAAAAAAAAAAAAAAAAAAATGCGGAGGTGGGGGGTTTGTCTCTCCACCACCACTGCCCCACCTCCTCGTACTTGCAGAATCAGTATTTCAGGAAGAGTGTCCCAGGAACTGCACTTTAAAACACTCAGGTGATTTGGGGGGCTAAGTGAAGCCTGATTTGATCATGTCAAAAGTGAAGGGAGAATGAAGTAGGATAGGACACAATCAGCGAGTAGATCCTGGACATCCTAGAAATCCAGGAGAGGTATGGACTCTCTCATGAGGGTTCCAGGCAGTGGAGCGCTAGGGAATAATAAACAGATGTCTCAGGGGTGGGGGGCGGGGAGCTCACTTCCAGGGTACAGAATTCCTGGATCCTATCGACTCTAGGGGAGATTGCGTGAGATAACCCACATCTCTCCTTCAAAGACTGAGACCATAAAAAGGAAAAGCTGCCACTTTTTAATTGATCAGATACCTCCTGGCTGATACTGATGCTGCCAGCTTTTAAACATTCCACGCACCACAATCATTCGTTGAGAAAGGGTTTATTGTAATGAGCACTGATTTATGCTGCAGTGGCATCTGCCTTCCTCTGAGCCCCTGGAACTGCACATTGACAGGTGACAGGTGAAGACCCTACCTGGCAGGGAGCTTGAGGGTAAGTGAAGCCTTTCCTCTACACTTCAGTTCCATCGTATGTACGGGAGACGGATCATCTCTTTTCCCACTTGGTTCTCAGGAGGACAACTTGTTCCGAACACGTATCATGAGTCTGCACTTCTGTGCGTATTTACTCATCTAATTTTTTTGTGCACCATTTTTTTTTCACATCATTATTACATTTATTGAGGGATGCTGAAACCTACTGGTAATGAGTGGATTTGCTTCTCATAATGATCCAGGATATAGGTCCTATTATCTGGAGCTGGAGTCCATCTGGAGCTCAGTGGTTAAGAGTGGGTTCAGCTCCTAGCATGCACAATGAGTGACTTCCAATCACCTGTAACTCCAGCTCAACGGGGATCCGATGGCCTCTTCTGGCCTCTACTATACATGGTACGTATAAACCCGCATCCAAACATGCATAAAAATAAATTAAAAGTAGATTCTATTTTTGCATTTGTTTTATGTGAAAGGAAATCAAGACTCAGAAATGCCTTGTTACAGGTGGGGACAGCTAGAGTCTGAACCCAGGTAATTTAACTGGAACGAGATACAGCACACTGCCCACCATCTCTTTAGTAGGTTCTATTAGTGTGACTACAGAGAGTGTCCCCCAAAAGCCCATATGTCACAGGCTTGCTCCTACTGGGAGGTAGATGGAAACCTAAAGAGGCCAGGTCTAATGGGAGATTTTTAATTTTCTTTGAGGGAGGCCTTCAAAGGTCCTGTGGGATCTTCTTCTTTTTGCTTTTTATCCTTGCAATGAGGTGGACAGTTTCTCTCCACCCCTAGCACGATAGGTGCCACAGTCCCAAGAGAAGCAGGTCCAGGAGATCACAGAACCTCCAAACCTATGAGTGGAATGAACCTTTTTCTCTCTCGACAAGTTTGTCATTTCAGGTCGCGAAGCTGACTACCACAGGAAAAATCTAATCAGCGGAGCAGTTCTGTAGCCTCAACTTCTCTTGCAACAACTCGCAGATGCCTTTACCTGGGTCGTGCTAGAGAAGAATGAGGGAAGTTGTTTCTTGCTTTGCTGGATTGAGTTCAGCAGTTCAACCCAGAATGTGTAGTAGCTCTGGGTGAGGAGAGCTGATGCATGCTTCACACACAAACTCATCTCCAGCTTTGCGGTAAAGTGACGCCACACCACAAAAGCACGGGATGTCTGCATCAGCTCCTCCAGGCTTGTCACACAGGATTATACGTGCTTGGGGAGGATCCTCCCTGGCCTGCCTCAGTGGCTTCTATTTTCAAGACTGTTTCCACACTTCTTAGGGTACTATTTTGCTATTAACAAACATTTCCTTGTATTTCATCTGGGCCTGTCATTCTCCAGCCCTAGTGAGTCCTCTTTAATTTGAGTCCTCATTAAGATGAAACCCAGGCTGTCATCAGCTTGCCATAATCTTAAGCGAAGCCCTGGTTAGTGGAGCTGAAAGCACCTGCCAAGGCCTTCTTAGTTTTGTGCACAAGCTAAAACACGCTTTTTAAATTTTTTTTTTTTTTTTGATTCGTGGGGTTCTTTGAAGGAGAGGGTCTAACCGTTTGTCTGGATTGATAAATCAAGTGAGAGGAATACGATGGATCATTTAAGGAATTATGGTCCATGGAGGCCTGGTGAAGTTTCAAGCAAGTTTAGCAAAATTTGAACTGACTTTATGTATTTTAGACACTCTATGATAATTAATCTAAATAGCCACAGAGTGACCGTACTTTTTAATTTTTAAAAAATGTCTATATTGTGTGTAATTCTAGAAATGTTACCATCTTATATCTATATCCTTAATGCAGTTCCAAAATTATCATATGAGCTGAGGAGAAGAGTTATAGAGAGAATGTCAGCTCAGATGGAGCAAGTTTCACTCCATGTGCTTGTGTGCATCCTTGCGCAGGGGCTGAACCTAGGACTCTGATCATTCCATACGCACTTTCTCTACCACTAAGTTATACCCTCAGCCCTTTAGACAGTTTCCTCTAAGCAATCAGCCTCACATCCTTTTAAATATCCCTTTTATCAGAAGGACCATTCTTCTCAGAGGATATTCATTAGAATGATGCAATGTCTTTGTCCTGGAGGCAGAATTAATACAGGTCCAGACACATCAAAATGGACTGTCCCTGGGGACATAGGTAATTGTGAACCAGAACAGATATTAAAGGCAGCAGTGTGGTGAGTATTCTTAAAAACTTCAATTAGCACACGAATTATTTGTGAAGGTTTTGAAGTTAATGCCTATCTTTTCTAGAGAGGTTATTGTGGATCTATGTTCTGTTTACTGCGTAAACATTTAACAAAACACAGTTGTAATGGAGTCTGGTCAATCATTCCATCTCCCCCTCCCCCCACTTCCATCCCTCCTCTCTTTCCTACCCTCTCTTTTTCTGTTCATGTCTCCTTTCTCCTCTCCCTTCCCAGTTTTATTTTCGTCTTGCACCTCCCCTCTCTGGTTCCCTACCTTTACTTCCCGTTTCTTCCCCTCTCCACACCCATTCTTTTCTATCACCCCCTTCCCTCCTTCTGTCTCCCTCAACTCCTCTCATTTCCTCTCTGGACACTCCTCCTTCTTCATCTCTTTCCCATTCTACAGTTGCCTGTTTACATTCACAAAAGCCAGGTTTGGCTGGATTTCCTTGCCTTTACCTGGTTCTCACTGCAAATCTCATAGAAGGAATAGAGTAACCTCAAGAAACTAAAAACAAGAGGCTGCTTCCCTTGCCTCGTTTACTGGATGCAGTACTCAGAAGACTGAAGAGAACAGAGGAGTTCGAAGGTTTAGAATGGAATTGAAGAGAGACATTTACAAGGAACACAATGGCAACAAAGAATAACATTATTTCCACTTGCCCTCCTAGGAGTAACAATCCAATCGGCTTCTTTCCCTTCTTTCTCTCCACCTTGCCTCTGTAAGCATCGTTTGCCGGTATGCCCGAGCCGTCACCTGCTAGGAAGCCAGTCAGAAATACGACCAACAGCCTAATGACTCTCCTAGCTTAGCGGGTGGTTCTCAATCTGTGGGTAGCAACCCCTTTGGCGGGTTGAATGACCCTTCCCAGGGGTTCACATACTAGATCTCATGTATACCCGATATTTGTATTATGGTTCATAAAAGTAGCAAAATGAGTTATGGAGTAGCAAAGAAAATTATTTTATGGTTGGGGTCCCACCAATATGAGGAATTCCTGTTCTAAAGGGTAGCAGCATTAGGAAGATCAAGAACCACTGGTTTACAGTATCCAAAAGGAAGCATGAATTGCGAGCCCGAGGGAGTCTAGCCAAAGGCCAGAGTTGTGCTTGAAACCTGTGTGGCTCACAATACACTGTTATTAGAGGAAGCCAGCTGTCACCTTGTCTGTTTCTAGGTATGTCAAGTGTGACCACCCACCCAGGAGACAGAGGAAGCTCAGGTGCCCTCGTGGAAATGGCCTTAATTTCAGCACGCCCGACCATTTTTGCCCATTCTATTTGCCCCCTTCCAGTGAATCTCATGCATATTTATGTGCCAATTATGCAAATCCCAAGGTAAAAAAAATGCATTAAGCACCTATGATTTAGACTGGTTAAGTCTATTACATGGCATAATGAAATTACTGCGTGATGTCCAGTTTACTTCAACACTTGCTTTAAATTGTCAGTAAGTTATTAAATAACCATAACACACCAAAATTTTGCTGAGAGAAGTATCCTTTGTCTGCCCAGCCATGATACTAGGAGATCAGACATTTCGAGCTAAATCCTCATCGACTTGGAAAAAACATTCCAGAGTAGACTTCATAGGGCATAGTGTGATCAAAGTTTAAGAAAGGCAAGACGTCACTGGTGTTGTCAGACTCTGGCAAATTAAAATCACTGGATCACTTCAACAACACGAAACTCATCAATTGAGAGACTGACGATGAGGCTCAGGAGTGAGATTTTCTTCTTGAGCCTTATCTAGTCAGGTCTCATTCCCTGAGTTAGTGGGACTTATTGCAGGTTACCAAATTCAAATGTACATTGAACTTTCAAATAGGAACCTATCAATTTCCAGAGTCAGAAATAAAGGAGATTCAAAAGGAAATCACAGAGGCAGTTTAAGCACAGGAGCAAATCCATTGTAACCCGGGAACTGAAAGGTCAGAAACTAAGTCAATTCGGTATGTAGTAATATTAGGTTTGAACTTTGGAAGCTTCTAGTCTCAATGCGTGCTAGATGACGTGATGGTCAAAGAACAAACCATGATGTGAACTCAGCCAGTAAACATAATACATGCACAATCTGGCTCACAGGCATCCATCTCTCCCCTATACCTTAGCATGCCATTTTAATGGGTCCGTTGCATGATTTGTGGAGTGTCTGGGTACTCTCCCTCATTTCCATGGGGAACTCCCCTTGAAGTCTGTGAGAGTTGGACTTGTATGGGGTTATATGCTCAGATTCCTAGATGTAGTCAGCCGCAGCAAGAGCTGCAATGTGGGTACAGTTTGTCTGAGGCAGTGATTTCAGAATCTGGCCAAATGAACAGATTACACAGCCATTCCGTGAAGCATTCAGATCTCAGCTTGTCAATAAAGAGAAAGAAGAAGCCAACTGCATTTGCCATTTTCTCTGCAGCTGTGAAGACTGTATGATCTCTGCCCGCTGCATCCAGAGAAGAACATCTGGAATGCACTGCCTGCAAGCCACTTGACACCACCTAGGGAGGGGGAGAATAACAGGCCACCACACAGGTCTCTAAGGAGATCTCTCAGCTAGCCAGCCAAGGGAGTGGAATTAGAAGCTTTGTAACCAACTGTCACTTGTCCTTCTAATGAAGGGTGATTATCAAAGGATGGGTGAACCCAGCAGAATATCCACCCCCCACATGATGTGGTGCTTTCATGCATGTCCCAACATTCCAATATTGTCTCAAAGTGTCACAGTCACGCCCCTTAACTAGAAGGTTGCAGACAACAATAACAACAACAAGCAAAAACAAAACAAAACAAGAACAAGAAAAGAACCAAAGCCACTTCGTTGACAAAAGGCTCTATTTGTGTTTGAACCCTAGCAGAACATCAAAGAAAAGAGTTAAATAAAAACCAGATCTTATTGATTTCACCACTGTTACATGTTTAAAGAGCTATTTGCCTCCTAAAATTTAAAATTAATTAATTAAGAAAAATAATATTGCTAGTGAAATGTAAAACTTTCAGCCCCTGTTCAAAGTTATGCATGGATTCAGTAGCCCTTTCTTCATCTGAGCTTGCCTTGGGGAAGTCCATGCACAAGGCAGTCCCTTTCAAGTAAAAAGCAAACTCCAGCCAAGGAGAAAAACGTCCAGGAGGTTGGTATTAGTCTCCCGAAGCTTTTTTCTACAGGCTTCCGGAACAAGTTCAAGGTATGTTTGATTAGTGCTGCTCTGAAATCTCTTGTGCAGGTCGGCGAGTTTTCTGAGAACACAACGCTCTCCAGAATGCATTAACCTACTTTCAATAGAGAGGCGTCCCCATCCTCCGGATCTGAACCAGAGGAGGAGCCCAGAGGATGTTCCAGTGTAAGCTGGGCATGCTCTTTGCCTTAAATGCAGGACTCATCCTGAGAAACATCAGCGCAGCCAGAGAAATCGGTACTTCCTGCAAGCACACTAACAGCTGGAGGGCAGCTCCGGTCCCAAAACAAAAATGATTGGAAATCCTGCTAAAATATGGCTGTCTAATCAACCGAGAGGCAAACTCATTTACTAAGATTCCCATTGTCCAGGCTGACAGATGGCTCCCACCCCCCCCCGCCCCCCTGTTCTCCCCTTCCCACCGATCGCAATAGCTCTGCCTTGGAGGCAAAGCTAGCTATTCTCTGAGAGGTCCAGTTGCATTCGCCAGCCTAGTTCTGAAACGAGACAAAAGCTAGTACAATCTTCTTTTTCAGGGAGCCTTCCCTGAACCACCAAGGAGAGCGCAAAGAAACCGGGGTTTAGTCCCCCTTACCTTGGTTCTCATTGGAGATAGGATCCCTTCCATTTTGGCGGAATCCTCATGCCAGTTTCTCTCCTCTGCAAGTTACTCTGTCTGTGTGCAGTCCTTAAGCATCCCACATGAAAAGAGCCATGCCTGGAGCCGCCGGTGGCTCCCCTCTCGCGGGTGGCGCCGCTGCTGCACCGCGAGCAGTCTAACTTGAATCCCGGGTGCCTGAGGTGCCTGAGAAAGGATGTGCAGGGAGAAGTCTGCTCCACTCCTCGCCCTCTTCCCCCTCTTTCTTCTCTCCGGTGCTCTCTCCTCCCTCTCTCTCCTCCCTCTCTCTTTTCCATAATCTGCCTACAGCTCTCAGTGTACCATGCTCACTTGACAAATGATCTCTGTCTTAGGTATCGTATTTGAGCCAAGAAAAGTGGTCTGAACAAACTACAGGGCAGCTCACCCAAAACAGAGGAGGCAAATGGAACTGTGCTGCCTGATGCTCCCAGCCTCCGGGCTTCACTAGGCAGCATGCTCGCTCAGAAGTGAGAGAGTAGATCCATCCATCGATTCATCTGTCTTTAGAAAAGGGGGATCCTGACAGGAATGGAATCAGTCGACACCATTATTCAGATGATTTTCTGGACCATACTCAGAAAGCAGAGGAAAAAAAAAAAAAAAAAAAACTTGTGTCACCTACGTCCAAATAGCCATTTGTTAAACCCAGTTTAGACACAACATCTGGACAGGAAACTGGAATTTTTGATGTTTCACCAGATGTTTGGACACACCTCCAGAAAAGTTTCAAAATCAAATGTATAGATTCCATTCCAGAGGAGCCGAGCATTAAACTGTGTGTGTATGTGTGTGTGTGTGTGTGTGTGTGTGTGTGTATTGTTTGGAAGCTATGTATGCGTGGGTGTGTGCTATATGGAGTTGTGTGTGTGTATGCATATGTGTGTAATGTAGGTAGTATGTATGTATAGTATGTTTGCTTCGTAATGGGGGTTTTATGTTCTGTGTTGTAAGGACTTGGATGCAGGTGTAGTGTATGTGGATGGTGTATATAGTGTGTGTGTAATATGTATGTTATAATGGAGAGTACATGTGCATGCCTGTGTATGTATATATGTATAAGTGGATGTCTATGGCATGATGGGGGATTTTGTGTGCATATGTTATTTGCATGCATGTGTGTGTATATGTGCACATGTGTTTGTGTTGGGGGGGTTTATACTACCAAGACTAGGTACCTCATTTAGTATTGCCAAGACTAGGTATCTCATTTACCATTGCCAGCGACTTGGAAAAAAGCAGGAAATGGAAGGAACATACCAAAGACCTGAACTGGAATGTAACGAACTTGAACAGATGTACTTCCTTAAGAACTCAAAACCTACCTCTCCATGGACGAGTGTGTCACCATACCTAAGAACGTTCATGTGTTTGCAAGAGCTTGAGGGCATGTTCATACATTTGATACACACAGCTGATGTGAACTGACCTATGGCATTTACACCTATTGTCCTCTGTCTCTTGTCCCTGGAATGGAACCTGTCCCTCTTTTTACCAGCTGCTCTTATACCCAACTTCCAACATAGCTCCAAGATGAAGTTGCAGGTGGACCTTCTTACTCAGCCTCTTCCTTCATTACACCTTTAACCCTTTATTAATCCGATTTTCCTCTACTAGTTCTCAAAGCCATGGTCTAAAGAACTCTCTTGACCCCTGACTGTCATTTTCACCTCTGATGGAGTTCTCTACGCTCAACATATCTCTATTCAACCTTATGTATCAGGCTGAAACTACATTCTCCCTGAGCTCATCTCTTTGTCCAGACTCTCACCAAACTAACGCATCATCCAGATACACTGAGTATAAGACCATGTCCTAATGTAAAAGATTTCTGCTACCTTGGGGTGTCTTCCAAATCTTAGTCCCTTCACGATTACCTTAGTTGGTCTTTTTCAGTATCCAAGTGTTTGGAGTTTCCTGAAAATTCTTCTCAATCACTCATCGAATAGCTGCAATACACCTTCGGTCTGCTGGGTCAGACCCCTTGGAGTTCCTAAGGACACAGTGGGGATGGTGTAGCCTAAGACCTGGTCCACAGCCTTGTGGCAGATAGGACACAAACTCCATCCCCCATCCAGTGACCTTATTCTGTACATACACCTCTGCCCACGATGCTGGGACTGTGAATATGCGGATGTGCTTATGTGATCTCAGCTTGACTTCAAGGGCGGCTACGACTACCTGCAAGGCTTTTGTCCCTTCTGGACATTCACTGTCAACTCTCTCTCAGGAGACTTAAAGTGACTTGTCTCCACAAGAATTCTGTTCCCTCATCTCCATCCTTCATTCTCCTCCACTCTCTTCTCCATACCTCTCCTCTATATGTCCGCAGGCCTTACTTTGGGAGGTGTCGGGGAGACGCTCACTCTCCATTATTTAAGGAAGAGATCCAGTGTTCATTCCCTAGCCCCTTCCTGTTTGACAGGACCTTAGTGTCTTCCCTGTGGAGATGCCATCACTCACTCTATGTGCCACATAGACTTTCATTGTGGTGGCTCCTCTGTGACTACAACAAGCTACATCTTACTTTCTTCTAGGCCCTAGATGGATCTGTTCTAGAACATTCTGCTTTGTTTCACAACCATCCTAATCCCAGAACTCCTCACCAGCACTTCCAGTCATGCACAGCATTTCCTCGTTGACCTTTTAGCTTGGGCACAACTGCTCCCTGTTACACTGCCTGGACTCCCCAAATGTTCCTAAGTGGGTAGGACATAGCAGAACTGTGTCAGGGTTTACAAAAAAAGTTCCGCTGATCCTGTTTTGGGGCTTCTTGGTGTCTGACAGACTCCATGCATAGTTTTTGGAAGCAGAACAGCCCACCAAAGCCAGAGGAAGGGATTCTGGGAAGGAATTTGAAGATCCTATATATAGCACGTCAAAGAGGAGCACAACTCTTGGGTTTGATGCTTAGCTTTTCAAACGTTAAGTCCCTGGGATCTGGGGTTGTTTGCCCACATTGTCTTTTCTACTCTTTCATATGTATGTGTGCATGTTGTGTGAAGGCAAGAGGCTGATGTTGGGTCTTCCTCTGTTCTTCCCCACCTTAATTTTTGAGACGGGTTCTCATGTCTCCTAGAACTCATCTGTCAGGCTAGTTGGCTGGCCAGCAAGCCCAGGCAGCCTCTAATTCTGGACTTTCAATTTCACCCACTGGTTCCTGGAGTTTTTACACTTTTTTTTTTAATGTGGGTTTTGGGGACTTGGGCTCTCATGCTACACAGAGAGCATTTAGTCATGGAACTTTTTCTTTAGTTTCTACTCATCACATTTCCCCTGCAGTCTGTGAGGCTGTAGAGAATATGGAACCCAGGAATGTGAAGGACCCACAACACTAAAGCTGTACTTGAGATGGTGCTGCTGCTGAAGCCCCTACTTCTGATGGTGGCCAGAAAACACTTTGTGCCAGGCACTGTACTACGTGTCTCCCAACATTAGTCTATCTACTTCTCACACTCTGCCCTCTTAAGGGCAGGATTCTTCTCAGTCTTACTTTGAGGATGTTTGTTTTAGCTAAATCACATACCCATCTAATGGAACTACATTCAGCACAGTGAGGCTAATCCTGGTACACAGTTTCCATCCCATCAAAAAATTCTTCTGTACCAGTCTAAGACATCCAACATGTTAAAAGTATATTTAATTTATGTTCTTTAGTATCGTGAGGTTATGAAGATAAGCATGAGAAAGTATTATTTTAGGCTGCTGCATTAATATTCAGTACCTCAACCACTTATTTATTCATGAAACCAATATTCATCAGCAATCTACCACAAGCTAAAGCACTTATCAAGAGAAAGGTCTTGTCTCTCTCAAAAAGAGACAGTTATTTATAAAATGCAATGTCAAGTTATTGCCTATCATTCCCAAAGTCTTTAAACATCAATGGCTACTGCTCATGTGAAATGTATAAAGCAACTCAATATTTTGAGGAGGGGAGGGACACCCAGAGAGTGAGAGCAGCTAGGGTAGACTTAGGAACCTGGCAATCAGTGTACCCCATTAATGACCAGTATGGGTACCCTGATGATCTCTGCAATGATCAACATTTCAATAATATTTAGTTATGGAGTACCAATTTGCCTGGTTCCCGGTCAGAGTTTTCTAACTGGGACTGCTCTCTGCTTGCAGCATTGCATTCCAAAAGATATTCTACTTTCCAGAAGGGCAAGATTTACAAGCTGAGATGGATCTGGTCTTAGGAGAAAAGGTAATGAATGCTAAAGGTGTGGAAATTGGCAAAAATCTGAATTAAACGGGAGCTGCTCTGGAAGAGAATCTTGGCTGAGATCCACTGTAGGATGAGTGCTTCTACACTCAGAGGGAATGTCTATGCAGGAGCCGCTACCCAATGGCCTTTGTCCTTTGAGTCATTCCTTGTTACCATTTGGATATTGAACACACACATACGCGGGGGCGGGGGGAGGTCTCAGCCACATTAAGACCCGACCCTTTGTTCTTAGCATCCTTGCTGCCAGCGTCATCGAAGTTAGTTTCCTTAAGTCCCTTGGAGTCTCTGGGGATCATAGCTCCCTGCACAGTTGTGGTTCATTATGTGCTGCTTCATAAACAGTTTTCCATTCATAAGGTAAGACGATCACAACCTGACAATCACTCAGATTTTACCCTCGCCCTTACGTCTTATTTACAAACATCCTCATTAGCACTTTGGCTTCAGGGCAGTAAAGAACTGAAGGTGGCTTCCCAGGTGAGTTCTAGATACCCCGAGTAACACTGAGTGAGCTACTTAGCTAATATCTTCCAAATCACCTTCCTGGCAACCTGACTCTCCTCCTAAATCACACAGATAGATGTGCTCGGGCTTATCATATGTACTGTAGTGGGCCACAGGGAAAACCATCTTTGACTACCTGCTAATGTGCTCAGTGAAAACACAGGACTAAAATCAAGTACTTGAATTTATTCATGTCTGAATTAGGATAAACATTCTATAAGTTGCTACATTACCGAAATTATAGAGCATTTGGGGCTCTTTTGAAAGACTTTCACATGTTACCTTTAAAGAACACTACAATAAAGAATCCAGTGCAGCAAGGCAGGTATTAATTTCGCTTTTGACAAGGGTGGAGAGGCGAGGTGAAAGAAAGCAGTATTTATCAGATCTTAAGTAATTTTCTAGGACTTATACTGGGTTCTTTTAAGTTGCATTTGGTTTTGTATTCATGAGTATCTCATCCTCCTCACTTAACAGATGATGGCCAGAGAAAGAGAATTAGGTCTGGTGTTCAACAGCATCACTGGGTCCCAGCTCTGTGCATCTGTGTTACCTAATGATGTCAGCCACCTGTGGCTTGCTTTACTAGGAGAACTGACATGGCAAAATCTTCGGAATGTCCACGGGGAAGAAACAGTGAGGCTAGCTTGTTGATCTCAAGAGGAACCTGAGGAAAGAGTCAACACATAGCCTATTGGGCAGGCCAACAACTCGCAAGTGAGCAAGGCTAGCCAGAGCAGCTCATCCCGGTCTCCGTGAATGAAACTAGCCACTGTGTTTTTACACAGCTCACAGATTCAAAAGCTAGCCCAAGACCACAGGGCTCCTAAAGCAAATACCCAGGGGATACAGCTCAATAGGTCAGATGCTTGCTGTGTCGCATGAAGACTGGCATCCAGATCCCCAGATCCTACACAAAAAGCCACACACACAATGCCATGTGCCTTTAACTTTAGTACTGGCAGGGCAGATAGAAAGATCTCGGGGCTTGTAGCCCAGGCAATCTAGCTGAATTGACCCAGGTTCAGTGAAAGAGCTTGCACCAAAAAA
>JADRCD010236127.1:0-25787 GCA_019843815.1 Montemys delectorum
AAGGATGTCTGCTGTGTAAAGTGCTTGCCATGAAAGCCTGACCTCATGACCTTTGTTTGAATCCCCCAAAGCCAAAACAATTTATCCCAAGTGTCCATAATCCTCCTGTGCTCCTCCCAGGAGATAGAGGCTGAGACAGGAGAAATTTCTGGACTCTGAAACCATGAAGCATCATTATGAAACAGTGAACAAGACATCTTGTCTCAAGCAATGTAGATGAGGATAAACACCTGATGTTCTCCTCTCACCTCTACAGATGGATTTTGACACATGTGAGCCTCCATTCTTTACAAATAAAGGGAGAAAAGATTTTATAATTGTGATTTTTTAATCAAAGAACAAACATCACATTTCCTTTCTGTCAGAGATGTGGATTCACATCATTATGGGTGGCACCAGAATGTTTTCAACAGACTTGGGATATGTTTGCCTCATGAAGTATCTGGCTCCTTAGCTAAAAGGAGTTCGCAGTGTCTCAGTAGAAAGCCATATGTGTAGGAATATGATTTGGCTCTAACAGGAAATACTTACTGAAAAACCTCACACCCCCTGCAATCCTAAAGAATTATCTTTTAACTTATATAAATGACATGTGTTACACTGGGTCTTTAACTGGAAAATAGACGTCACTGTTCTGCCACCACCACATTGACATCACTAGACCTGACTCTGCCGCAGCTTACACAGTGGGAAGTAAGTGGAGGATTTGACTAACTGTTATTTAAAACTTTATTCTGCCTCTCTTTATATGTCACATAAATACTCAAACAATACTTCATAAATAAATATAAATAAAATATTCAACTCTGGTGATTTGATACAATTCCCTCAGGTGCTTGTTCATCATATGAAGTAAAAGCCATACCTCAGGAGTTCTTAATAAATCAAACAGTATGCAAAACTAGATGGAAAAGGAGAAAGGAATTTCTGGTTCACCAAGCAAGGGTGGGGCTGCAAAGGGCCCAACACTTTATTCCTAATTCAGTCATCATTATGGAGTGACCTTCTGGTCAGGCTTTGTTTGAAACCAAGAACAGACAAAATATAGATGTAAGTATTTATACATTGACTGCTGCGCCCACAAACTGTTCTTTAATGATTTTTATCTGATTTTTATCAGATTTCTTTTGCATAGTTTGTCTCTTCCAGGCTTTATCTTATATGTTCTCAAAGACCCAAATCCCAATCAGGGGAAGGCTGAAATGTGCTTCATATTAGCCACCAGTCCATGAACAACTTCCCTTAACCACTACTGCAGCCTTCTATCCAATCTCTCAGGAATCCTGATCAATCACCCAGGCAAGTAGAAGATTCCCTATATAAATCTAAATGGTGGGGATGAGATAAATTCTGCTGTATTAATACTGTGTTAAGTGGTAGCAGGTCAGCAGTGGGCCATTTGATTTGACATCATTCAACATATGAAAAAAATGCAATGTAGCCAGTGTAACTTTTTTTCCAGCTAAGGCCTATATGTATTTTACTTGTTGTTGTTGCTGATGATGTTATGGTAACTTGTCTGGCATCCAGCCTTCAAATCCCTTTGTAGGTTTACTGTTGTCCCTTGTCTGAATAATTCAATCAAACTAAACTCAGGAAACCTCCCTGGAAAAGATATCTCTATGTTGAAAGCTGATTTTCTGATCTACTCTGGTTGAAAACCCAGTTCAAATATAACTTTTCTGAACCCTGGCTTTGGAAGAATTATGTCTGTTGCTATCCCCTAACATTCTAAGAATTAAAAAAAAAAAAACTCACACAAAAGAAATCAGGCAATAGTAATAATTATTTCATTTCATTAATTTCCTTCTTCTTAACCTTTCAGCAGTAAGGGAAACTGTTGCAGCATTTTCTCTGTTCAAGCACATTAGGGAGTGACAGGCCTGTGATTGGATAGGAATAGGGAGGTGGAGCCAGAAGTTTAGGAGGGAAAAGGTCAGAGAGCAGGAAGGTAGAGGAGAATCATCATCATGGAGGCAGGGGAAGATGATGATCCAGACCCCGTGTAATTTTAATCAGCCACAGGTAGCTAAGGATCTTACAAGGTTAGAATAACTGGGTTAAAACATTGTCTTTATCATTTGGCTCTGAAATTATTGTATTGTATTGACATCTTGTAAATTGTGATCTTATTGATACATAAACTTGATTGGATAATTAAGCCTTAAGAGTTGTGCTTGTACCGGATACTAGGCACTAGATACTGATTGTGGTGGTGTAGAACATTGTATGTAAGTGAGATGATCATGTTAGCTGGGAGAAAATAGCAAGAGCCCCCCAGAACATAGTGATGTGGCCGGCTGGTGCTGGCGGGCTGAGAGAGAGGAAACATTCTTTATATCTTATTAATATTGATCAATATTGATTAATATTGATTAATATATCTTATTAATATTAATAAATATTGTTAAGCAATTAAGCCAACCTGGATTAATATTTGCTAATTATCTTAATGTAAAGTATAAAAAAATAACACTTGAGAGGAAAGGGGAAGAAAATAACAATATTGCTGGTAAATGTGGGAAAGAAAAGCCATTTGAAGAATCTTAAACACTCTCTAGAGGATGCTGCAGAGGTGTCAGATAATGAAGTCACCTCTTATCAACTTCTTCATCAGTGCTCTTTAGAAAGCAATCTTTAATAATTAACTGAGCTGTAGACATGGCTGCTTCATATTTGCAACAGTTCTGTACCTTGACATATTTTACAAAGCTCAATCAACTCTTCAGCCTTTTTCTTAAAATCCTTCCTTTTCCGATTATTCTGCCAACTGTTGTCGCTTTCCTGGCACCCCATTTTGTCTCATTATCATGCATTCCTCAGCATTGTAAAAAATGAAAAGTGGAAAAATCACATATTTTTCAGCTGACTTCACACTGGGTAAAGTGCTGAGATTATTAATTGAACATCTTGATTATAAATTAGGTGGAAATAATGTTGAAGAAGCATCCCCTAGTCATATAGCATTATTATTAGGACTACACACAGGATGATTCAAATTCCAGTCTGGTAATAGTAAATATAGTTAATACCAATGAATGTGAGCTCATAGATTTTGGCTGAGTATCAACCAAATCAAGCAAGCAATTGCCCCCATCAATTTGAGGTTTATATCCTAAAAACTGCATCACAGCTGAATCTTTTCCCCTGTAACCACTTGAGAACTATACTAAGAATTTAGAGCCACACTGATAGCTCTGTCCTTTCTGGAAACACTTAATTCAGAATCACAACATTTTTTAAAGCCTCATTAAAATTCACTCAACTAATTTCACTCGGAGAGATAATCATTCAAGATGAAGTTGGGTGGATGATCACCTTAAAGAGTTCCTGGAAAATGTGTTCATCTTGGACTTTGTAACTCGTTGTCCTTGTTTTAGCAAGTGTTTAGCTTGCTCAAGTTGATAAAGCAACTTCAGAATCAAATTTATTAGCATCTCACCACTCAATTGCTAATTAAGACCTAATTGTATCTACCTATTAAAAACACCTGGGAAGATTTCTGTTTGCCAATACTTTGCATGCTGTCTTGGTCAGGGTTTCTATTCCTACACAAACATCATGACCAAGAAGCAAGTTGGGGAGAAAAGGGTTTATTTAGCTTACTTCCACATGGCTGATGATCACCAGAGGAAGCCAGGACTGGAACTCAAGCAGGTCAGGAAGCAGGAGCTGATGCAGAGGCCATGGAGGGATGTTCCTTACTGGCTTGCTTCCCCTGGCTTGCTCAGCCTGCTCTCTTATAGAATGCAAGACTTCCAGCCCAGAGATGGCACCACCCACAAGGGGCCCTACCCCTCTGATCACTAATTGAGAAAATGCCCCACAGCTGGATCTCATGGAGGCACTTCCCCAACTGAAGTTCCCTTCTCTGTGATAACTCCAGCCTGTGTCAAGTTGACACACAAAACTAGCCAATACACATACTATTGACATGAGATTGGCTGTGGTGACTGATTTTAGCATTGCAATAATTTACACAACGGATTTCTTTCTTTTTTGGGGGGAGGGAGGGCAGGAAAGGGTTTATTTGGCTTACACTTCCATATTGCTGTTCATCACTAAAGGAAGTCAGGACTAGAACTGAAGCAGGTCAGGAAGCAGGAGCTGATGCAGAAGCCATGCATGGAGGGATGTGATTTACTGGCTTGCTTTTCCTGACTTGCTCAGCCAGCTTTCTTAAAGAACCTGGGACTACCAGCTCAGGGATGGCACCAACCACAATGCTCCTCCCCTCAATCACTAATTGAGAAAATGCCTTACAGTTGAATCTCATGGAGGCTTTTCCTCAACTGAAGCTCCTTTCTCTGTGACAACTCCAGCTTGTATCATGTTGACACATAAAACCAGCCAATACAATTGACACCATGTCAACTTGACACACAAACACATCACTATTAAGCCCCAACCCTTACTTTCTTATTCATCCCCAGGATCTTTATAACTTTAAAAGTCCCACAGTCTTTGCAAATTCTTACATATTGAAATTCCAATCCCTTTAAAATATCCAATCTCTTAAAAATTCAAATTCTTTTTACAACTAAAAGTCTCCCTTTTTTATTTTTGTTTATTTATTTTTATTAGATATTTTCTTAATTTATATGTCATACCATATCTCCTTTCCCAGTTTCCTCTCCAAAAATAAAATAAAATAAAATAAAATAAAAACTCCTGTTCCCTCCCCAGGGTTTGCAGCCCCTAAAAATGAACAATAGGAACTAACTAGTGCCCTCAGAGCTCCCAGGGATTAAACCACCAACCAAAGAGCACACATGATGGGACTCATGGCTGCAGCAGCATATGTATAGCAGAGGATGGCCAAATCGATCATCAATGGGAGGAGGGCTTTTGGCCCTGTGGAGGTTCTATGCCCCAATGTAAAGAAATTCCAGGACCATTAAAAGTCTCTTAACTGTGTGTCTACTAAAATACTTTCTTCCATTAAGAAGAAAAAATACTAGGGCAGAGTCACAATCAAAAGCAAAATCAATCTCCAACCTTCCAATGTCTGGGACCTACTCATGATCTTTTGGATTCCTCCGAGGGCTTGGGTCACTTCTTCAGCTCTGCCCTTTATAGCACACACCTTGTCTTCTAGGCTCCAGATTCCTGTACTCCACTGCTGCTGTTGTTCTTGGGGTCATCTCGTGGTACTGGCATCTCCAAAACACTGCTGTCTGTTGTCTTCTGCTGCAATTAGGCTTCAACAATAGCCTCCCATATGCTCTCTTCATGGTGCCAAGCCTCAACTCCCTTGCCTGACAACCTTCAGTCTTGGGCCATCAATTGCAATTAAGGCTGCACCTACACCAACAGTCTTCCATGGCTTCTCACAGTATGGAGCCTCAGTGGCTCTTTATGACCACTTCATGCCTTCAAAACTAGTATCACCTAGGTGACCCTTACCCCTTACCAAGTCCAGCCACAGCATGAAGTATAACCTTGGATATCTCTGGAACACTGCTCTCAAAAAACACTTCCCAGAATATTTCACCTCAATGATGCAGGTCTCTTCTTAATCACTACTAATTTCTTAGTTCCAGCTAACCACTATCAATAGTTTCAGTAACGCAAAGGTATGCTTTAGTAGTTCTGGTATCTTGTTAATCACAGCTAACCAAAAACACAGAATCTTCACAATCAAAATAACATGGGCCTGATAAGAGTCTTTAATCTTCGCTTTGAATTTTCATAAGCCAGGCCTCCATCATTTGCACTGTTTTCAACACTATGTTCCAAGCTCCTGCAGAACATCCAACATAGTTCTTAACATACAATAGCTCTTCTAGCCCAAAGTTCCAAAGTCCTTCCACAGTTCTCCCTAAAACATAGTCAGGTCGTTAGAGAAATATCCCACTCCTGGAACCAACTTATCTTAGTTAGTGTTTCTATTTCTGCATAGAACATCATGACCAAGAAGAAAGTAGAGGAGGAAAGGGTTTAATCACCTTACACTTCCATATTTCTATTCATCACCAAAGGAAGCCAGGACTGGAACTCAAGCAGTTCTGGAAGCAGGAGCTGATACAGAAGCCATGGAGGGATATTACTTACTGGTTTGCATACAACTGATTTCTTTTTTTTTTTTATTAGATGTTTTCTTTATTTACATGTCATGCAATATCTCCTTTCCCAGGTTCCCCTCCAACAAAAATAAAATAAAATAAAATAAAATAAAATAAAATAAAATAAAAAACAAACCCCTGTTTCCTCCTTCCTCCCCCTGCTCACCACCCACCCTCTCCTGCTTACTGGCCCTGGCATTCCCCTACACTGGGGCATAGAACCTCCACAGGGCCAAGGGCCTCTCCTCCCATTGATGACCAACTTGGCCATCCTCTGCTATATATATGCTGCTGGAGTCATTAGTCCCACCATGTGTACTCTTTGGTTGGTGGTTTAGTCCCTGGGAGCTCTGAGGGTACTAGTTAGTTCATATTACAACCAATTTCTTAAATCCTGGATTACAGATTACATTTTAGTGTGAACCCATTTCCCTGCAGTCCAGTAATATTCCAGCTGTGATGTCAGTTTGTTCAGGCTACAGAAATGGTTATTTAATCAAGCATCAGTCTACTGGTGTTGTGAAAGGTGCTTTGCAGATGAGATGAACATCCCCAGCCAGTTTCCTAAGGAGAAAAGCTTGTCATTCATTGGGTGGTATCTTTGTCTAGCCAGTGGAAATATCATATAAATAATACTGATGTATCTTTGAGAAGACATTGTGTTTGCAGAGTGCATATCTGCTCCTACAGGAGCTTCCATCCCGCCAACTTCCCTGAAAATTTTGGAGGCGACATCCTCAAGATTTCAAAAACTCATTCCTGTGAATCAGATTATACATGATAGATTAGTGCTAGATTAGTTCCTTCTCTCATTTTTTCATTCTGAGCATGAATGTGTGTGTGTGTGTGTAATTGTGTGATCCTTCTCTATTGGTGCCATTTCTCAAAAAATCTTGATGAATAGACTTGATGAATAGTCTTGATGAATAGAGGGGGATATCCTATCCCTTCTGCTGCCATGTTATGGCTCTCCCATTGTCATCTTTATCTTCCTCATTTACATCTGAGAGGACAAGAGCAAAGTGTACTCAGAGAACAACACACCTGCAGAATTTTGTGATCCATGTCACATAGAATAGTTTAGAGTTAAAGAAGCTCATTGTAGATATAGAAAGAACAAAAGCTGAACAGTTGAGGATGGGAGAATGGACCAATTGGTCCTTCAAGATGAGCAGAATAGAAGGATCTCCTTTGATCTTGAGATATGGAATCTGTTTTCCTATCCTCCTGTGAGTTCATTGTTACTACAAATTCATCCATGTGTGAAAAACAGTATAATAAAGGGGAAACTGATCTGGATTCTGGAGTCAGATGAAGTATTCAGAATGGAGAGAAATAAGGCCTGAAAGCTTCAGAAAGTTGAAGATTCTGGATTTTACTGTTGACAGTGAAAAGTGAATACAAAGCATGGAAGGCAGATGTGTTTCAGGAGTGGTCAAACTCACGGGCAAATCTGCAGGGTTTGTTAACCCTACAAAACAAGAATGTGCCCTTAATTTCAGTGGAAACACAGTGATCTCAAAGAAGAGCATTTGAGCATTATTCAATGACTTCAGATATTTTTCCAATATTCAGATATTTTATCAGTGGTGATCACTGTCACCAGATTCTTTTTTTTTTTTTTGTATTTAATTGGATGGAAAAGTATGCCTGAGATGGAATGAAAAGATTCTGATAAGACACAGGAAAGTGGAGATAACTGCATGAATTGCAGAAAGAAATATGACAAGATACCATAGAAGGAGCTGAGACAGTCCTTATCCCTATGACTCATGGGGGAATATTGAGAAAATATCTGAAGTCATTGAGTAATGTTCAAATTCTGGTTTTTGAGATCATTGTGTTTTCACTGAAATTAGGGGCACATCCTTGTTTTGTAGGGTTAACAAACCCTGCAGAGTTGCCCATGAGATTGAGCACTCCTGAAACACATCACATGTTGTGCTGGCGCCCAGATAAACATGCAGTACAATGCTCATTTTCTTTTCTGTCTTCGGAATGCCTGCTTTAGTATCCTTTACTTCATCACTTCAGAAAGACATTTCATGTTCATTAAGGAGACATAAATAAGTTGATTCTTTATCAATCTTCCAACTGGGTCAATTCCACACTGAGTCATTAAATGTCTTAAGAATGGAAAATCTATCATGGTTTAATGACAGCTTTAAAATGGTATTTTAAAACCAAAAGATTTATATGTCATTAAGAGATGATTATAATTCACTAATATTAGATTTGGCTCACCCATTGAGAGTGCTTTACGGGAAGAGTCTGGGATGGGGCTAACTACCCAGCATTATAGAAGACAGAGAACCTCCTTGAAAGTCGTTTTTTTAAAGATTAACATTCGCATAGTTTGTGTCTTGCAAGACACATGGCAACCAAAAGCTACTGACAACCTCAGTATTTGAGAAAGATGGTAACCAAGAAATGTGAACAAAAAGCTTTGGACCAAAGACACAATTTAAAAGGTAAACAAAATTGAACACTAAAGTTAGTTACTAAAAATGTAAATAAACTAAATATAAATAAAAAAATAATAAGATCATTAGAATCACAAAGTCCCTTTTTTCACTAAGATCACAGTTTCCCTCACTGTATGCTCTGGTTTTATACTAGCTCAGAACTGCTCATAGCTCCAGTGATAATTTTCAGAAATGGCAATTTTTTCATGTATTTTATATTTTGTTCTCCAAATTTCCAAGACAGCTAAACGATCATTTCAGTAGTCACCTATGCCTGATTTAACTGCCTTGACTTTATTCTTAGTATTCTGTTACTATTACTTTTGTTTCTTTTATTAATATTCCACAATTTTGTGTTAATATTATGCTTCATATTTCTAAAAGATTCAATCTGAAGCCTTATGGTTCTACTTTCCAATTCTTTTTTTTTGTTGTTGTTAGATATTTTCTTTATTTACATGTAAATTTCTCCTTTCCCTGTTTCCCCTCCAAAAAACAAACAAACAAAAACAACAAGAACAAACCCCTGTTGCCTCGCCCCTCCCCATACCTGCCACCCCACCCTCTCCCACTTATTGGCCCTGGCATTCCCCTATACTGGGGCACAAAACCTTCACAAGGCCGAGGTCCTCTTCTCCTATTGATGATCGAATTTGCAATCCTCTACTATACACATGCTGCCAAAACATCCAGTCCCACCATGTATAGCCCTTGGTTGGTGGTTGGGTCCCTGGGAGCTCTGAGGGTACTAGTTAGTTCATATTGTTGTTCATCCTAAGGGGCTGCAAACCCTTCAGCTTCATAGATCCTTTCTCTAACTCCTTCACTGGGGACAATGTACTCGGTTCAATGAATGGCTGTGAGCCTCTACATCTAAAGATAGCTATCTCCTGATAGGCTCTGACAATACTTTCCAATTCTTACTTGGATGATTCCCTGAGATTTGAACATCAACAATTTCTTCCAAGTTATTGGATTATGTTCTTTGTAGCTGTCTCTTGACTAGTCACTGTCATTTCTAATTGTAGATACAACCCCAAAAGGCAAGAAATAATTTTATTTTATTTTTTTATTTTCATCTTTCTCTTTTATTTTTTTATATTTTCCTGATGTGTTATTTCTTCCCCATCCAGAATATTTTTTTAATTATTTGGGAATTTCATACAATGCACCCCGATCATCCTTGCTTAATGTTCCTCCCAGCTCCACCCTCCTACCTTTTGGCCTGCCCCAAAACAAAACATGATCAAACTTCCAGTGGCCAACCCCCTAAAGAAAACCTTGCCCTGCTCCATTCCCAGCCCCTTATGCCAACAGAAGCTAGAAGCTGTGTAAAGCTATACTTCAGAATCTTTTTTTTTCAAAAACAACAAGAACAAACTCCTTTTGCCTCCCCTAATTTTATTTTTTTAATATCATGCTTCTTATGAGTCAAACTAATGGACATTACGATGAGGCAGTCATGAGCAATAGAGCATGGGACCCTAGTACTGCGATGACTACACCTCTGACTCACAGCTCCCAATGTGACTTCAGTCTTCCTGCTCCACATCATTTCCTGTTATCAAAAACCACTTGCTAGGATATAAGGTTTCTGGGAGCTTAGCACTATGAGTAATAAATACACGTTTATATTTTAATACCTTGTTTTCTCTACCACAGAAAAGGAGAAATACATGGGATACCATTTAAATTTCATAAAAATCAAGTCTTGTATGTTTTGTTAATTATTTCTAAGCACATAAGAAAACATCAAAAAACATCTTTCTAAATGGTGCTCCTTTCCATAATGGGGGAAACTGAATTTCAACTCTAAAACTTATGTTTAAATTGTTGATTTTCTTATACAGAGGATCTATGAGCAGTTTACCAATATTTGACATTTTTTTCTTTTGACATTTCCACACAATTTCTATGAGGAGTAACAAACCCTCATGAGTCATGATATACTGTGAGGATATAGCTATAATACATCCTGGTGTCATAAATTGAATAGGGAGAGATTTACAGTTCAGTGAGTAGCTAACAGAAAGATCTTACATGACTAATTTAAAATATAATTCTAATACTTTAAAAATCATCTGCTACCAAGATTAAATGTAGTTGTAGCACTAGCAATTTGATGAATTATTGGTTCGATTAATGATATCTCCTAAAACATTAATGCCACTTTTATTAGACTATTTTTCTGATTGTGATATTATCTTATTTTTAAATAGTGTAACAGAATTGCTATTTTATTTTTTTCACAAAAAAGCTTGGTCTGGGGAATTAAAATTAAGTCATGGCCCACAAATATGTAGTAATAACATTAGGCACAACTTATTATGAATTTCTCCCTTTTGTTTTTCTCTGATTTATTGTCTAACAAAAATACGTTTCCATAAGTCTACTTAAAACAAATGCTAGTGATTTCTATGTATTCATGCTTCTGGCGTGGAAATAAGCTATGTTTATTCATCAGTGGTAACCTGGGTGCCTGGTGTTAAACTCTAACTGGGGATGAAAATGAATGAAAGAATGAAATAAAAAATCATTTTCAGTGTCAAAAATGAATATCAGACTCTGGTAGTTATTTTCTAAGTAAATGATTACAAAGGAGCAGTATAAATAAACTATTTGATAGACTACTATAAAGGGTAAAACGTAGTGTTATACAAATAAGTAGGCAAAACATTTTCGTCAGTGAGAAACAATCTTTAGTTTTAGGGTGATAGGTAACGAATCAGCTAAGTTTGAACGTTTAAAAATCAATCAAAGATGTACAAGGTGAAACTTCTCTTGTTGGTACTTGTAATTTTTTTTTTAAATTAAATAGCAATGCATCTCAAAATTAAATAGAAAGTGTTTTAAACATCAATAAAAACAAAAGACAGTATGACACAAAAATGGGTGAAAGACTTGAATAGGCAACACATTAAAGGTAATAAGCATGTTGCCCAAGAGCATGAAACTTTAGCTCTACTATAGACTTCCAAAAGAGAATATAACTACCGCTGGAAGGCAATAGAAACCTTCGAATGACACCTGAACAGTAAAGGCAACTCTCGAAACACAGGTGAGGACCTGAAGTAACTTAGAACACACAGCGTGCTGCTGGAGGTAGGTGTACCTGCTGTGGAACCCTCTGAGCAGAAGCGGATACACATGAGGCTGTTTGTACCTTACACATAATGAGGCTTCAAAACATTTATGGATTTTGGTGTGTTGGGAGGCAGGACATGTCATGGCATAGGTATTAGGTGAGAAGACGTCATCTCAGAGGCATCTCTGTCCTTCCCATATAGGCTACAGTTTGAACTTAAAGAGCCAAGATTCACTCACCCATTGTGCCATCTCTTAGACTCTAGGATCTACATATAAATAGACAGTTGGGTCATCAGCAAATCAGTGTTTCAAAGGAACTGTATCCCTTTTGATAACCAAACACCAGAAAGCTCTATTATACATGAATAATAAAATGGATAAATTGTGTGTAATTATAAAACAGAATGCTATTAAACTACATTAGAGATGTACACACAATAAATATCTAGAATTATTTGTACAGACAAAATGCTGCACAAATTCATTTAGACACATAAAAAATACAATGTTCAATTCCATTTACATAAAGGTTAAACACTAGCAAAGTAATTGATTATTAAAAGCCAAAATTACTGTCACTATTCAAAGGGAGAAATATACGGGATGAGGTACAAAGAAACCTGGATTGGAGTGCAGTAAAGACTGTGATTTAGGTACTGTATCTATAATACATTAAAAACAAATATTCACCCGATGGTACTTAGCTGTCATACTCGTCTTATGTCAGGAGCCATAATAGGACAAGCTAATAACTAGCAGGAGATCATCCAGAAATGCCTGCTTCAGATTATTATATAATCTGCGACAGGTGAGCCCTTATTAAGCAAGGCTGTAAGGGATAATTTTAGGAAATATTTCTGCCATTAATATGCTTTTCCTGTTATTATTATACATATATAATAATCACTAAGTAATATCACACCCCTTTGGAGCAGATCTCTGCAGATCCACAAAGTTGCACTGTCTTATAGTGATGCTATATAGATAAATAGATGACTTAAGACTTTATGCTGATCCTATAAGATTTCCTAAAATTATATCAGTTACTATTAAACTCCTTTATAATGGGACTGCTATTAGGTCCTTTTCATATGGTCAAAACTGCAATGAGAACTCTGCCAGTCTCCCAAGTGTCAGCAGTTAATTGATCTTAGATGGTAACCAGACTCTCCTACTCAGAGCACATTCCAAGAGGTTGTAAAACTATTAACCAAAGGTGGTAATAGGGGGACTAACGATTTATTATAGGTGCTAGGACAGAAGATAAAATATTGACTGGGCTTATCTCTACAAAACTTTACTTATGGTCTTAAATCTTCAGTGAACCTATGGAGCTGAGACAGGTAATGGTTGTTTAGCTAGGATAATTACTCCTAATGGATATGCATGTAAACATTCTCTGCTCTAAACTTCTATTTCAATTTATGATTTGATTTTCTGTGTGAACTTTTGATGAACTTTTTAACATGTGATCATGTATTCTGAAAGATGTTTAAGGGCTGAGAACAAAGAGAGGAGTCAGAACTGGAGGACAAAAGTGAGAGGAACGGAGGTGAGAACTGAAATGAGAGAAGAACTGAGCTGAGGAGAAGTTTTTAGATTAGAAGGAGAATGCAGACTGGAATAACTTAGAAACTATAGGTAACACAAAATATTAAGAGAGTAATATCCAGAATGCAGAGGGAAAGAGGAGGAAAGGAGATGCTCCAGAGAGCAGAAGGAGCAGGCAGGCTTCTCCTTCCCATGCGACAGAACAGGTCCCATGGTAAGGACAAGACAGGCTTAGCTTATTAAAAGAACAAAGCATTTTTCTTACAAACATAGGTTTATTTCATTTAGCACTAAAAGGGTAGAAGGCTTTTCTTTCTCTATGTAATAAAGAGTGGAGCTCCATTTTTCATCCAGAATGAGTGAGTTCTTTCGGCACCAGTGCTTGGTCTTTTGCTCCATATGCATATGTGAGTATGGATGTGTGTGTACATATGTGATAGTGAGAATTTATGCTTGTGTGTGTGTAAGTATGCAACTGTGAGAATGCAAGCTGGGCCTAGCTGGGTGTGAGTGGATAAGTATAAATGAAAAAATAAGCGTGAATCTGTATATGATTTTTATGTGAGATTATGTATATTTGCTTATGTAAAAGTTTTTCCTTCTGTAAATGTTATTCTCTTCTCCTGGTTCAATAGAAGTTAATTGCTCCAAACTGCCCCCTAGCCTGACAAGCAAGAATCATCTGGACAATAGGGAAAAGGCTCTAGCAATTAATGCTTTAATTCCTGCTGTTTTAGGATGAGACGCTAAGTGCCAGAAACTGCAGTTTCTGGCCTCAGAGGATCACAGAAGGCAGGTCAGCTACAAAAGCATAGTAACTTAGACTTAGATAAGTAAACTTTTTTACTATACAGAAACCTTAAATATATAATAAGATGAAGTCTTACCCCAGAAATCGTAAGACGAAGTCTTACCCCAGAAATTGTAAGACCAAGTCTTCCCCCCCCCCCCCCGTCCCCGCCTATGCTCTTCCCCCTCCGTTGCCTCAAGAACTGACAAGAAAGAAGAAACACCCATACTGGGACTGCCCCCCCCCCCCCCGGCATCTGTATCTGTGTAATTTAACATTGATCATGCAGTTATTTCCAGACTTATATGTGTGATGTCTGTGTCTTTTGTTTTTAGGATTCCAAACCATTACAGGAATGGACATTTGCATTTCAACATCACCACTGAGTAGGAACCATTAAAGTAGGATCTGACACATGAATAGATGAATGAAAATGGAATAAAGAAATTCCAACTTCAAATACAGTATAATTAATACCCTATATGGGACATATTACTCTCTAGTGTTATCTTCATCAGTCCTCTATTGTTGTGAAGAGACACCATAACCATAACAAGTCTTAGAAAAGAATGCATATACCTGAGGCTTGTTAACAGTTATAGAGGCTTAGTCCATTATCATCATAGTAGGCAGCATGGCAGCACAGAGGCAGACAAGGTAGTTGAGCATTCTACATTCAATCCGCAGGCAGAATGAAGAGAGAGACACTGGTCCTAGCTTGGTCTTTTGAAACCTCAAAGTCCACCCCCAGTACTATACTTCAATAAGACTAGAACTAGTCTAACAAGAACACACTGTATAATCCTTCTCAAGTAGTGCCACTCTTTGATGATTATGCACTCAAATATGTGAGCCTATGAGGCCATTCTTAATTAAATAATCAAATTTCCCTCCCTGAGTCCTTAGGCTTATAGCCATATAATAATGCAGAGCTACATTCAGGTCAACTAAAATTCCAAATAATCTGTAGTAGTCTCAGCACTGTTTAAAAGTTCAAAGTCTCTCCTGAGACTCATACCAATCTCTTAATTATAACCCTCTGTAAAATAGAATGAAAAGGGATATCACTTCTCTCTAACATATAATGCCACAGAATATACACGCTAGTCCAAAGTGGAGAAACAAACATGCAGTAAGGAAATATTGGACCAAAGCAAGACTAAAAGCCAGCAGGACTTACTCTAAATTTCACATCTATGTCTGATATAAAAGTCACTCTTCAAAATACCAGCTCCTTATAGTTTGTTAACTGTAACATACATCTCTCTATTGGCCTGGTTTTGTACTCAGTCTGAAGCTCTTCTGGGAAGGTATCCCATGAACCTTCATAGTTTTCATGGAGTTCAGGGACACTCCAACATCTTGATGTTTCTAGTGAAATTCAGTCTTCACCTTTACAGCTTCATGCAATGGCCTCTCTGGGCCTCCCTGAATGGATACCCTTGACACATCCCTAGCCTCAGAAGCTTTCCTTAGCTGTGTTGGGAGATCCTACAACCCCCTCTTGTAGTTTTGATGGTAAAGCCAGAACTACTTGGCTGAACCTGCCAAGTTCATCTTCTTCCTGGTGTTGGAACATGGCCCCCTCACTAAATTACATCTTGCATTAGCTTTCTGGTTATGTTGGTTTCCCTCACTGCTTGACATTTTCTTTAATTATTTTTCAGGAGTTGGAAGCTTAGTTGGGTGGATTCTTGCCCTGGGTTTACCACTCCCTTTATTCTACTTAACATCAGATTTTTCTTGAAATTTTTTATCCTTTGAGTACCACCAGATTTAACTCCTACACTTTCTGGTGTTCTTTTCCTTCTCAAGCTGTATAGCTTGTTGGTTTTTTGTTTTTTCCTTACACAGCTTGCCCTTTTTTATTACAGACATACCAAAGAGGAGCCCCTAATAAAGCTGCATGGCCAACTACTAGACTCTCTTGAAATCTCTGCCAGTGTCAATAATTCAAAACTCTTCAATTTAACCTCAAGCAGATTTTTTTTGACAAGGGTAGAAAGCAGTCACAGTCTTTACTAAACTACCACAAGAACAGTCTCTAGCCCACTTGCTAATATTTTACCCTTCTGAAGTCTCTTGAGCTGTGCCATCATAATCTACATTGCCATCTGCACCACTGTTTTCCTTGATTCTACTAATATGGTTACTGAAACATTTACCTGCTTTCCTGACCCAAAGTCCCAAGTTCTACATTCAGCCAGTAAGGACTGTTGCTGCAATAGCTCTAACCCTGGTACCAATCTCCAATCTCCGTCTTAGTGTTGTGCTGTTAGGAAGAGAAACCATGGCCACAGCAACTCATAAAATAAAGCATTTAAATGAGCCCTGCTCAGTTTCAAATATTTTGTCTATTACTATCATGTCAAGGATCATGGCAGCAAACAGGCAGATATGGCACTGTTGAAACAGCTGGGATTTCTATATCTAAACCTGCAGGCAGCTGAGAAAGAGCCCCTGATCCTGTCTTGGTCTTTTGAAAGCTCACAGTCTACCCTTAGTGATTGAGCTGCCCCAGGGGCCTACAATTCATTCTCAGGTCTCCCGTGGCATCCAGCAGAATCTGGGATGCCAGAGACTGAGAGACACCCCCCCCCGGGATGTCCCCTCTCTAAACCTCATGGACTAGGATAGTGGCTCACCATAGCCAGACACCCATCTGGAGGGATGGAGAGCTCGTGGATAGCCTCCCCGATCCTGGCCAGAGAACCAGAGCTCTGGCTGGATGTGGGTTTCCCTCCACCCCCATTATTTCCCTGGTGCCCAGCAAGGCGCCTGACATTTAACTTCCCATTTCAAACAACGACCTATTTTGTTAATGTGTTGTTTTCTGAAAAGCAAATAAACAAACAAACAGACTAAACTGATAAAGAGGCCACAGATGAAAAGCTTCTTGAAGGATCCATTTTAAAATCTTATTATTTGTGGTGATATGAATAAGAATAGGCTCATATATTTGAGTGCTTAGTCATCAGGGAGTGGCACTACTTGAGAAAGTTTAGGAGATATGGTCTTACTGGTATACTTGTGGCCTCGTTGGAGGAAGCAAGAGGGAGCAAGATGTGAGAGTAAAGACAAGAAGAGTAAGAGGTTGAGAGACAGAGGCGGGGTCAAACAGCCCCTTTTATGGTGAGTTGTGCTACCTTTCTGTTCCCACGGGCAGGGCATACCTGGCTGTGGTCAGTTGACCGGGAGTGGAGTCCAGCCAGAATACTGGGAGCTTGGGGCATTGTCTAGCCACAGGATAATGGGGTGAGGGCTCATGATGTTAGGCGTCTATGTTTGGGGGCATAGCTCACTGTTCTGTCCCTTGTAGAATTCTCTACTGGGTCTCCAGAGTAAGCCTCACTCAACCAAGAACACAGATTGCCTTTCACAGTCCAATAGTTAAGGTTTAAATAAGATACCTAATAAAAATTTAAAATGTTATCTAATAAAATTTAAAATCATCCTGGTCATGAAATACTCAATACATGGAAAAAATAGCCAACTTTAAATAGAAAGGTTGCTAGGTGTTATAAACCTTCTGATGGAAATGCATTTCCCAAATTACAAATACCTCTATCCAAAGATTAAGCCTGACTTAATAGTATCTTCTCTATATTCTGTACTCGAATTAAGGGAGTCACTTAAAATACATTTTTCTTAGAGAGTGACTTAGAGTGAAGACTCAGTAAGTAAACCAGGAAAGACAAAGGAAGAAAATCTAGTGGAAATGTGATCAGAGGATGAAACAGAGAAAATAAGATACCACATTTGGGAAATATATTAAGAAAAATTTAGAGCAACATACATTCTACAAAGCCATATACATAGCCATCTCCCATCTCATGATAAAAAAAAAGCAATTGGGATTATAGTTATGTGGCACTGTATTAGAATTTTTATATATGTTCGGGGTTCTGGACTTTATCATCAGATTTGTAAGATCACTGATTTTGCCTATTAAACTATCTTCCTGAATGCTCTGAAAAATATTATTTTATTAGATATTTTCTTTATTTTTCATTTCAAATGTTATCCCCTTTCCTCATTTCCCCTCCAAAAAGCCCCCTCTCCCTTTTCACCAACCCATCCACTACTGCATCCTTGTCCTGACATTCCCCTACACTGGGGGAATGAGCCATCACAGGACATAGGGCTTCTCCTCCCATTGATGTTCCACAAGGATCCTCTGGTACACATGTGGCTGGAGCCATGAGTCCTTCCATGTGTACTATGTGGTTGGTGGTTTAGTCCTTGGGAGCTCTGAGGGGTATTGATTGGTTCATAGTGTTCCTCCTATGGGACTGTAAAACCCTTCAGCTCCTTGGGTCCTTTCTTTAGCTCCTCCATTGGGGACTCTGTGTTTAGTCCAATGGAAGGCTATGAGCATCCACTTCTGTATTTGTCAGGCACTGGAAGAGCCCCTTAGGAGACAGCTATATCAGGCTCCTGTCAGCAAGCACGTGTTGGCATTCACAATAGTGTCTAGGTTTGGTAACCGTATATGGGATAGATCCCCAGATGGGACAGTCACTGGATGGTCTTTTCTTCAGTTTCTGCTCCATACTTTGTCTCTGTATCTCTTCCTATGTTATTTTGATCCCCCTTCTAAAAAGGACCAAAGTATCCACACTGTGGTTTTCCTTCTTCTTGAGCTTCATGTGGTCTGTGAATTGTATCTTGGGTATTCTGAGCTTCTGGGCTAATATCCATTTATAAGTGAGTGCATAGCATGTGTGTTCTTTATGATTGGGTTATCTCACTAAGAATGATATTTTCTAGTTCCATCCATTTGCCTAAGAATTTCATTAATTCATTGTTTTTAATAGCTGAGTAGTACTCCATTGTGTAAATGTGCCACATTTTCTGTATTCATTCCTCTTTTGAGGGACATTTGGCCTCTTTCCACTTCTGACTATTATAAATAAGGCTACTATGAACGTAAGGGAGCATGTGTGCTTATTACATCTATGAGCATCTTCTAAGCATATGCCCAGGAGTGGTTTAGCTGGGTCCTCAGGTAGTACTCTGTCCAGTTTTCTGAGTAACCACCAGACTGATTTCCAGAGTGGTTGTACCATCTTGCAATCCTACCAGCAATGGAAGAGTGTTCCTCTAAAAATATTATTTTATATACAATTTTCCATAAATAGAAGATGTGAAGGATCGATGGATCAAACAAGAAGAAGAAATCAAAGACCATAAGATATAGACTTTTTCCTAGTATACAGAGTGAGTTCCAGGACATCCGGGGCTACACAGAGAAACCCTGTCTCGAAAAACAAAACAAACAAACAAAACAATGAAACAAACAAACAAACAAAAAGAAATAGGCTTTTCCTAAATTGTAACTCAACAAATGTAACATTAAATATTATTTTTAACATAAGAAAGAGGTCTGGTTAGAGAGAAGACTTGTTAGTTTTAGTCAGAGAATATTTATGTGTTCTTTACTTTACATTTTTCTAGTTTCTTCACTTTCCAGATATACATATTGGTATATTTACAAGTTAGACATGTAATATTTGAGATTTCCCTAAAATATTGATGATTGATTAGAAGTTAACTAGAGATGCAATAGGGTTATGTTGCATTGGTTAGTGTTTAACAGGACTGAAGAGTCTGTGATCATTGCTTGTTCTATAATCTGTACTTTCTATTATGTTGAAATTTTCTTTAATAAACTGAGGTGTATTAAGGGAACTAAAGCAGAGAGCTGAGTCCTTGAGTCACTTGAACTTTATACTGAGAGTTATGTGCAAAGATAATTACACTGGCAAAACCACGAAGACAGATACGTGATTTTGATTCAGAAACATCACATTTTAAAGGTGATTATTTGTAAAAAGCCAAAGGGTGAGGCAGGGCCATGGGAATGTCTAGTTTTTGAAAAAGCCAAGAACAAACAACATATCCCTTCCTCTATGCCTTTGTGAATTAGCCTGCGTATCAAGTTGTTGGAGAGGCACTTTAGTCTGATACCTTCTGTGCTTTGGGGACACTTCTTACTGGGTTGAAATTGCTGCTGTTAAAAAAATCAGTATCAACCATGAAGTTCTGTTGACCCTTGGGGCAAAGGTGCGAGGAGAAGGTCAGGCTGAGAAATGAAGACAAGAGAGGCATCGTGTAGAGAGGGTTGAAAAATGTCAGAGAAAACTTTCTGTTTTTAATGAGCTGGATTTTCCTCCCAGTACCCAGGAAGGCATGCCCTGCCTCGTCTCCAGGGGAGGCAGCCAAGTGCCTCTCGCTACCCTCTGCTAACATCTCCATCATCAGTGTCAACAGAGGAGGCCTCTGCTTGCTTGTGGAGCAACAGCTAAATTGAGAGCTGTCTGGGTCTGCCCAATTAGAGTTTACAGATCTTCACCTTGTCCTTTCCCAGACTGTAAAGCTTCCGACTCTCACACATGCCGGGCCCCAGGAAAGGATCTCATAGGGCATTGAGCCACTGAGAGTCATACTGTGTGAACACTCATCCCTCTTTCCTCTTTCCCTCAGAGAGTCTGAGGCTCTTAATTTGTAAATGAGTGGGTGCAAAAAGATGGTCTTGAATTCTGTCTTGTTCTATTTTTCTTGACACGTGTATATTTGAGTTTCTTTTCTCTGGTTATGTTTAAGGAAAATTGTCAAACCGCTTCATTCTTTCGCGTTTTCAGCCTGAGTGGAAACTGAAGGAAGGTGGAGATAGCTAATTGATAGGGTGATGTATTTAAATTACACTGGTTTTATTCTGGCTTTGTCTGGTTTGGCTTGCTTGCAAGTGGACTGTGCTCTGTTTTGTTTTCTGTGAAAACATCTTTCTTGTATATGCGAAAGAAAGACCATGTGGACTCTTCCATAGAAGGGTGTAAATGTTCGATGGTAGACCATTCTTCTGAGTACTGGGTACTCTTTGATGTCTTGATCTTCTGTCCTCAGTATTTGAAATTGTACACAGTAAAAGCACTCCCTTTCTCCCACACAACTGGAGCTCCATAGTTCTAGGAGAAACTTTACCTTCACATATGACACTCCTTGCTTTTCTTTCACTGAAATTTCTTCAATTCATAAAATAGTAAATATATTTCAAGTGTTTTGAAGTACACACTCCATCCAATCAAATAGAACTATGCAATTTTTCATACATGGTTTCTTAGTAAGAGAGTGGCACTTTCTCTTGAAGGTTGTCATGCTTAGTTGCTCAAACCCTTTGAGGAAATAAGTCCAAATAAGTATTTGAGGAAGCAATAGATATAAAATAAAAGACACTAGGAAGCCCACACAGTAGGTTCTTACCCATACATTCCTTTGTGTCCACACAGTAGGTTCCCACCTTGACTGCCATTTTTTGGTCTGGGATCTTGGACCCTCTATTTGAGCTAAAATGTACCTGTGTTTGCTGCAGCCCCAGGGTTTTAAGACAGCAGTACTGACCCTCATGGAGGCTTCTAAAATGATGTGTCCAATTTTTAGTCTAAAGTGGCACTGACAAAAATAAAACAAAATAAATATCTTGCCACAAATACATCTGTGCATGGAAAATTTACTTACTTATTTGTTTGTTTGTTTATTCATTTATTTACTCAATTTATTTAGTGTGCAGTCTTACAGTGTACCCAGGATGGCTTTAAAACCACTGAATCCCTTATCCTGCAACCTAACCATCCTGAAACTTAGGATTATAGCTGAATATCACAATGCCTACCCAGATACTGAAATTTTCTATTAACCATATTATCTGTACTACTTTATCTTTACATATTATATTTTATTTAAAAATTAATATAGTAATGAACAGCTAATAGATAAATGACAATTCAAGTAATTGAAACATACACAAAAATTACTTATTCATAAGTTCATTGGCCCTTTACCTTAGTAAAACATGTTAATCTCTGGGGTTCAACTTTTTAAAACTCTCAGAGTTATGTTATATTTTGTTTGTTGGTTGGTTTTTGTTTTTGTTTTTTGGTTTTTTTTGCTTCAAATTCAAGTTTCCTTTTGACTCAGGATTTCACTGCACTGTACCATCAGCCATTTCTTGGCACGGATTCTCTACGTTCTTTACGGTATCTGTTTTTAACCAGTTTTCCTCTTCTGGCTCCTTGTGCTCAGCTGTGTGCTTGCGTGCTTTGGCCTTCCTTTAGGACTAGGATGTTGAACCCTCCACCTATGTCTCTCTTTCCAGGGGATAATTTTACTTGAAGATACCAATAACAACTAATAAGCTCAATAAAATGTCCAGTCCTCTTATAGCCTGCCATCACCCACAAGTATTCTCTGCAAAGCTCTTTCGCTAAGACAGTAGCAAGCGCCCACTCTTTGGGAGCAAACATCTTCAGGTCTTTGAACTGACACACATGTTTTGCCTCAGAAAGTTTACCCACCAAGTGTGATCTTTTTCTTTCTTCACTCCTTGTTCTTTGATATGGTATGAGCTGCAGGCCTTCCTATAGTGGGGCCATGAGTATATAACATGTACAACAATTAAAATATGATATGTTTTCTAATATTTATTGCTGCTAGATTTCATATACATACATAAATTATATATATAGATATAAATATATATATGGTATATTTATACACACATACACACATTTCATAAAAGAAGAAGTAAAATTGTATCCTGAATGAAGAAGAGCAGCAGCAGTGGTCAAGGATGATGAACAAAGTGAAGGCTATAACCATGAGAAGGAATATGTTCTACATAAAGTATATACATGTAAAAAAGTTTGAGAATAATAAAATATTTTTAAAAATATTTTCAAAGATAAAATTAATTGTAATGACTTACCCTTCAAAAATATTGTTTCATATGTTATCAATATGAACTTAATTGTGGATACATTGCATTATTATTCACACTAGGCCTACACAATCTGCAGTTCATGTCACACCGTCTGCCCTCAGAAAGTCATGTACTGTAACATGTGTGACTGGTGAGCACTGTGTGTGTACCTAGCCAGCTCATATCCTTTTTTACACTCCAGTACCCCTCAGACCTGTATTCTGATCATTAATAGTGTTACTTTAGAACAAGTGACATCATCAGCTGCTGTCATCCTCTCTCAGGAACAATCCGCCTATCTATTTACCTGACCTTCATGTTCATCAATGTAATACAGCTAACATGGCCAGTCTTTAGGCCTACAGGTGCTTTCCTCGGCTCACAATCCTCAGGCAATAGATAATAGTAAGACAGAGCTAACCCAGCCATCCCAGAGGTGTTTCAAATCATATCTTCTGGGTTTCCCAAACTTATAGCTATCCTATTGACAAATCAGTTAGAATGAACTTGATTTTACACAGAACCAAATGTTCATATCAACTGTAGAAAAGATGAGTTTTTTTCTCAGGGAGGGTGAGAGCTGGGAAAATGATTCCACAGTCTCCAGATACAAAGAGAGGACTCACAACCCATCTCAGAACTTAGTGCCCACCCTTACAACATCCTCCCCATGTGGCAGGTTTGAAGATTCTGCTAGACTTACCCATAGTTGTAGTAACTAAGAAGGAGTAGGGTGAAAGGAAGAAGTGTTTTATCTCCATATAAAACAGTGTGCACAGCGTGAATTGGAGATGAAGGTGCAGCCGATAGGATAAGGGAATAGAGAAGATATCATAAAGATTGAGTGGAGAAGTGGCAAATAAAAGCCAGAAAGAGGTCAAGAGGTCATCCAAGCAATGCTGTAAATTTTTTTTTTTAAAGAGCAGAGCATAACAGTGAAAGATTCCTTTAGGGTAACACAACAGCAACACAGCAACAACCATAATACGCACACAAAAATGAACTGCATAAACCCAAAGCTTGGATGGCTAGCTTATTAAGGACAATAGCTGCAGTGTTACCGATTTGTTCTCTCTGGTTGGAAGATGTCCAGGAAACCTCCACCACTCAGACTTGGACTATGTTTTGTTTCTGAATGGAAGAATCTGTTTGAAAACTCACACTGTGTATTTATGGGTAGCTGTGCCAGCCTGTGGTGGCAATATCTTTTGAGACACTCAGTGGGGTTGACTTTGTCAAGTGTAACAAAGAATATTTCAAATGCTGGAGACTTGGCAAAGTCCTTAGTGTGTTGTGCCAGGTACTGTTCCATCAATTTTTAACACCCATTTTTTTAAGAGACATTTAATCCATACTTATTTCTTACTGCTTTACTTCTTAACTCATCAAAATGTTATATTTCAAGAGCATTTTGATGTGTATGGTACCTTTGGGCTTTTTCCCCTCTTCTTCAAAATAAGAAGTTGTGTTAGCTAAGAAAATAAAAGAGTGGAGGGAACACTTGAATTCTAGGGATGTTGATTCTGATTGTGCCAGCCCAGAGATTTGAACACAATTGTAATTATTATCAAGGAAAATAGAAAAACTGATTTCATGTGGATGCTTTGTGTATCATTGATACAATGTCAGAAGAGACTGGTGATTATCGACCGTCACCACTCAGCTTGAATGCCTCTGATGAGAAGCACCTCAGTGCCTGCCAAAGATGACATACTTCTTAAGAAAATCAAGTGCTGATAACCTTGAACTGATTTCTACCATTGCTTCTATCCCTTGGCTTTAATGTGCTCAGCTGGGCCACACAACAACCTTCTAAAAAAAACAGAAGACACTTATACTGGTCTGCTAATTCATGTGTCTTTTTCTTTAAACATAAAATTCCAAATTCCCTATCCACACAGGGAGATTTTTATCATTTTATCTGCACCTAACAACCAAGTAGAGAATTTTATGCATTAACATCTGTCAATTTTACCTTTGAACTTTGATGTCCATTATCCTTCTCAATGTTGCACTACTAGTTAAAAGAACATGGGAGTGAAAATCTATTTCAAAACATTGCATTTTATTCTATTCACAGAGCAAAAATGCTCAAGTATATTTCTGTGGGTCCTGTACCCATCTCCGTCTCTCTCTCTGTCTCTGTCTCTGTCTCTGTCTCTCTCTCAATCTCTCTCTCTCACTCTCTCTCTCTCTGTCTCTCTCTCTCTCTCTCTCTCTCTCTCTCTCTCTCTCACACACACACACACACACACACACACACATACACATACATCAATTAGGAATTTACTTAGAAGAAAAACTGAATAACAAATGATTAGGAAGTGACTTGAATGGGGTCATATCCATTTACTATATGTATATGTGTATATGAATAGATATACATGGAAAATACAAATCTATGAGAGAAAACTTATGGATATACTTCAAACAAACAAACAAAGAACAGTAGTAATGACTACTCACCTTCTAGTAATTCTTCTTGGCTCATAATTCTATTGATGACAAAACAGAATACAGCTCACAAGAACAGAACCATGTGTGGGCAGGGGGAGAAAGGAAGGGAGGAACAGATATAGAGACTGACAAAGAGATACAGCCAGCCAGACAGACAGACAGATAGACAGACATAAGATAGAGACAGATAAAGACAAAATGAATCAGACTTCTATGGGGAATTTAATGAAAAATAACAAATGTCAGTTGCGTTTTCAAATATAGGAGAGAGCTACCATGTTTACCAGAACACTTGCCCCCTCTGGTCTGTTTTAATCATTAACATTTATGTTTTATCTTTCACCTCTGGGTGGTCTGAGAAGAATTTCTTGGTTGTTCAGCTTAGCCCTCCTAAACTTCTTCTAATACCACATTTCTGCAAAAAGAAGTTCAGGTGTGACCAGAGATTCTGTTTATCAACCCTAGCATGCATGTTTATGTATTTCAGCTTTGCTAAAGGAAGCATGTTGTCACTTGGGGGCCTACCCCTAGAAGCATGTCACTCAGGGGTCTACCCCTAGAAGCATGTCACTCGGGGGCCTACCCCTAGAAGCATGTCACTCGGGGGTCTACCC